>JAKTPV010000042.1:0-124233 GCA_030556335.1 Myxozyma vanderwaltii
GACAGTAACGAAGGGTGCGAAGAGTTCAAATTGAAGGGCGTTCCGACCTAGTTTACTTCAGCAGCAGTAGATTTATTCCAAACCGATCATAAGCTAATACTAATCATCAATGCCATGAGACAGCACTCAGGCCTGCGGAGTAATCGTAATTCATTAAATGCTCGGCAATGCAGACATCTTGCTTGCACAGGTGCGACCCACTCGACTTGCGCAGATAAGATTACGAGTTTTGTTACTGACCTTATACTAGAAAATGTTTACTTGAATATAAAAAATTTTAATTAAAGGAAACGTTAAAACAAAAATATACACGTTCAACGACTCTAGATAGTAAGTCGGCAATTACTAAAGCTTTTTATTTGGCTAATTGCAATTCATTACTTTACGTCTTTTGGAAGACTCTATTTTTTATCTGTATTACTGTTTTTCTTTAACAACTTGTATTGTTGTATTTTTCTGTCTCTTAAAGATTTCATTTTTCTTTCAAGTATCATCTCAGTTGGTAGTTGTAAACATTCTTGCTTTCAAATCTTTTCTCTTCTACACGCTTTTTCCCCTAAATTTTATATTCTGCAATTTATTTTCTTCATGTTTTTCTTATGATATTGCCTCAACATTTTCGTTCTTGATTTCAATAGCCTACGTTTGATTAGTTTTAGTTTTATTTTATTTTGTCTATCGTAGGATTTTGGAATTTGTATTGGTTAAATGTAATATCAACTGCAACCCTATAAAAAAACCCTATGATAAAACCCTGTGATCAAACCCTAAGATGTTTACAATAATATAAACATTTCTATATATCTTTCTGCCTCAGCTGCTAAGACTTTCGGACTAAAACACTAAAGAAAATCGTTAGTTATCATAATCGTTTAGAGCAGTATGTTTGGACGAGTTGCTAAGACTAAAGTGGAAACCGAACGAACAGACGAGAAAGGCAAAGGTTCAGTTGCTGCAGCTGCAGCCAGAGCTTAAAACGGGTTATGTGCCTTTGAGTGATATTTACAACAGCATATATTATGATTTACTTGGTTCGAATTCAGAGTACAGACAGTTAGGAATAACAGAAGTAAATGATTTACTGTTTATTCTATAGTGTTTTATAAAAATCTCTAACCGTATCTTCAAAAGGCTGCTCGGGAAGAAAGCCAATACTGAGGGCGAGCGAAGCGTCAAAGGCAGTCGGCCATGAATGAAGAATTGAGTTGAGTTCCGGGATATCTTGCTCTTTCAAGTATTTAAGAGGTTCCGGACCAGCAACCTTCTCGAGCGCATCCATCATGTCCTGAATGGTGACGCCCGTTCCAGGTAGGTTAACGATGCGTTTGTGCGAAGGCAGAGCGTCGGAGGGCATGACGAGCGCATGCTTAAGGTTGGCGACAAGAGTACGTGGGGAGCAGAGATAGTTGACAAAGCTGCGGTCAACCAAAGGGATCACGCACTCTTTCCCATGAAGCGGCTCGCGGATCATACCTGAGATAAACGAGGATGCGGCTGCGGTGGGCTTACCCGGCCGCACGCATATAGACGGAAAGCGCAGAACTACACCGTCGACAAAGCCCCGGCGAGTGTAGTCGTTGACGAGGATTTCACAGATGCGCTTTTCCGCACCATAGGAAGACATTGGATGGGGCATGTCATTTTCAGATACTTTTGTGGGAAATGGTGGGCCGTAGACGGCGCCGCCCGATGCGTAGACGACACGAACGGGCACGGGACAGCTTCTAAGCGCGTCCAGCAGCGCCCGCGAGGCATCAACGTTTGCGGCCATTCCGAGATCGAAGTTTGTCTCTGAGCCTGCAGACATTACGCCGTGGAAGAAACAAGCAGCGTCGGGTTGCGCAGTTGCGACGACGGCAGCAGCATCCGTGACGAGATCAGCAGTCAGTATCGTGACCCTGTCTTTCTCGACTCCGGCAGGAACAGGCGCAGGCACAATATCGCACAGAATCAAATGGTCATCGTCAGGCAGTGCGCTGGCGAGCAGCTGACCAATGAACCCGGCGGCACCGGTAATGAGTATGCGCATTTCACAGCAAGCAAATCTAGACCAGTATTCGGCGTATTATCGGGGTGGTTGAGGGGGAAAAAGACAGACTAAGCGGTCGTGAGGAGGGCGAAACATAGCCAGTTGTTATATACATTTTATAGCGGGTAAGGAAACTTTGAGCCGCAGTAACAATAGCCAAGCCTTTACCCCACACGCGCGCTCATAAATCGTGCACTTTTTGTCTCATGATTTGGCTGCATTCGCAAAAAAAATATTATATATTTCCCACTTCTCCTGGCCGCTCTTTGAGTATTTTTCTCGGTGGTCGGCCGAATGTTCGCCGGAGACATCTCCGAACCGTTCCAGTGCGCTGCCCTTGGTACCCTGCGCGGCGCGCCTGCGATCCTCCCGGCCCCATCTCCTTGTTCCCCTCTCGCTCTCAGGATTGCGGGGACAATGCCCAGAAAAGTTGCTTCAAAATGCTGCAGATCCGCTGGGTCACTTGATAAACCTTTGATTTTGCCGGTTATTTCTCGGACGCGTATAAATAAACACATCGTGCCGTCCCTTGCTCTGTCGTTTACTCTGTTCCTTACTCTGTCCCTTATTCTGTCCTTGCTCTTTCTATCTACATAATGTCCGGCACTGATACTGTCGAAAAACCACAGTCGGCGCTTGAGCTGGAGTACCGCCATAAGGAGGATATTCCGCCTCCTGTCGCTCTCGCCGGCGGTAATGAGACTCTTGCGGAGTTCTACGCTTCGTTTGAGCTCAAGGACGAGGAATGGAAAGACCGCATGGACCATAGAGTCACTCGCAAAATTGACTTCAAGTTGATGCCTATTCTTGGTCTCATGTACCTTCTCAATTTCCTCGACCGCAGCAACCTTGCTCAAGCCCGACAGGGTTCGCTTGAGAAGGATTTACACATGAAGGGCACTGATTACAATCTAGCTACCAGTATTCTCTTTGTGGTATGTGGCATAATCAAGCGCTATAGCAAATATATTCCTCTAACGCTCTACAGGGATACTTAACCATGCAACTTCCCTCTAATCTTCTTATAACTCGAATCCGACCATCTGTCTTTCTAGGCTGTGCCATGGCTATCTGGGGCTTGATCTCAGGTCTCCAGGCTATTTTGCATAGCTTTGGCGGCCTTGTTGCATGCCGCTTCTTACTTGGTGTCGTGGAAGCACCCTTCTTTCCTGGCGCTGTTATGCTTATGAGTGCATGGTTTAAAAGATCACAGCTTGGTTTCCGCATTGCACTATTTTACTGCGGTAATGCAATTGCCAATATGTTTGGTGGCTTGCTGGGCGCTGGAGTTCTTGGCAATCTTGATGGTACTAACGGAATTGCTGGATGGAGATGGCTCTTTATAATTGAAGGTGCTATTACTGTTGGTGTCTCTATTGTCGCTGCCTTTATTCTTCCAAATTTTCCCAACTCTCCTTGCTCCTGGTTGACTCCTGAAGAGCACGCATTTGCCCAATGGCGAATTGCTGTTGATTCTCATGAGTCAGATGACCCTGATGCTGTAACTCTTAAAGACGGTCTGCTCTTGGCTTTGAGAGACTATCGCATGTACATCTTTCTCTTTTTGCAGCACGTTTCGCTTCTCACCCAAACCTTCCAGTATTTCTTTCCAGCTATTGTCAACTCTCTTGGATATGGCAAGATTGAGACTCTGCTACTTACGGCTCCTGTGTGGTTCGCAACTTTCCTGGCGTCACTTTTAGTCACATTCACTTCTGGAAAATATCATGACCATTCGTGGCATATATTCTGTTTATTGATAATTTCTTCTGTTGGAAATATTATAATGATTGCTACCCTCAAAAATGGAGTACGATTCTTTGCCATGTTCCTGCTTCCATTGGGGGCCTATCCCGCCTACGAAATTATTGTCGCCTGGGTTGCAAACTCCTTTCCACGACCTACTGTCAAGAGATCTGCCACTGTTGCTATTTGTAACATGTTTGGTAATGCCGCTACAATCTATGGTGCTTATATGTACACAGACGGTCCGCGTTATGTTGCTGGTGGAGCTGCTGTCGCTGGAGCATGTCTTGTGGTCGCTCTTACTGCATTTTGTATCAGAATAATGCTAAAGAGACAAAACAGCAATTTGGAAAAGTCCGAGCAAGAACAGATTGCAAATGGTGTTGATCCGATGTCTATCCCTGCGTATGGTTTCCGTTATATTTTGTAATTTGCTTGTAATATTTTACATTCAAAAGTCAATAAACAGACAAATCCTTGTAACGAATATAATATATGTACGTTATTGCCGATGTTCTTCGTAATATCTAAGTAAACTCTGCATCATTATCTTTCTAGGTGCAGGTTTCTTTGTCCAAAGTTCGAATTGGCTTGCTGCCATTTCGGGAAGCACATTCAATCCATCCACTCCGATCCATCCTCGGTCCTGAAGGTTTCGAACAATGCGCAGCATTGGTCCCGCAATTGATTGATAGTTTAGCTAGAAAATGTTAGCTGTACTCTCTTGGTTTTATTCAGCAGTACCTACTTCCAAAAACACACCGCCGGAGGGCCGTTCAAACCATTCCACAGGAAATTGAATATAGGCAGATATAGCCGACACGACTATAGTCGGCATCTCTAATCCTAAGCTTGCCACAATCTCAGTACTTTCCAATGAGTCCAGCATATGCAATCTGAATTCTCTAGTTCGTGAGACTAGATCACGATTGGAAGTCACGACTTGATCTTTAGTCGAAGCGGGCGTAAATCGAAGCGGAGAAAGGTTATTGAAATGGTCGGCAAGTTCTTGGAGGTGTTCGCGCGTTCTATTGTACACAAAAATGTTTTCAATCCCAAGTTGAATGCAAGCGTAAATGAAACCTCTTGCTGACCCTCCGGCCCCAATAACCAACGCTGTAGTCTTCTTGGATACAGAGTTGATTGGAGTTAAATGTGCAGATATACAATTTAAAAATCCAATCCAATCGGTATTTTCCCCTCGGATTGCAGTGATTTGCATACTATCATGCGCCCGTTCAGGAATTAACGTGTTAACGGCACCAATTACTCGCGCATGTTCTGATACAGTATCAGCTATTCGCACAGCATTAAGTTTATGCGGGATTGTAATTCCTATCCCACCGAAATGCGGACGCGCAATTAAGTTTAACATGTCATCTGGGTCTGCAGATTCATAGATTGAATTCGTATGTGGAAGTCCTAGCGCACGGAAGCCAGCATTGACGATTGCTGGTGAAAGAGCAGTGAGCGATTGTGGACCGCCAAATAAGTAAAATTGAAGCCGAGGGAGAGCGCATGAGTTATAAAGCGCCACTTGCGCATCATAGGCTGATATATCGTTTGATTGAATGAGTGTATTGTTGATTATAGTATGCATTGCAGAGTAATGAGCAACTACTGGAGTCAGAGTGGGATTGAATATTCGAGAAAGGCGGCCCAATGGCCCGGTATTGAATGCACTAAGGTATATATTACTATTCTCTTTCAGAAATTGACGTTGAAAAGCTGACACGGCGCGGTTATCGTCGAAGCAATCGGCTGGCTTGCTAAGTCGAATAATTCCACAAAACTTCCGCGCATTATTGATTATCATTTCCGGCTCACACGAGTCCCACCAGTTACTTGTCAGTGGCTCAGAACAATTATGATGCCATGATCCAATAAATTGACGACGATAAATCAATTTCTGTTCTGTGGATATTTCGGTATCAACTGCAAAAGGAATTGGTGACTTCTCAGATAACAGTGTGAGGAGACGTTGAGAATAAGGGCCACTCTGGTATGATATTCGACCATCAGCTGAGACCACGCGGTTGATAAAGAGGGAGAGATCGATATTGATGTAGCGGGTAACGAGTTTCAGTCCATACTCTAGCAAATTAAAATAAAACTCGCGAAATTCAGGATCTGAAAAGTTGGTATCTGAATATATTGAAAATATAATAGGAAGCCTTGTTTGACGTCTAATATTACTGATAAATTTCGCAATCGACTCTAATTGGAGCTCCCTTTTCTGAAACTGAGGCGCATCGATTATTACTTCAACACAGTCAGCGCCTACTACTCGATCGGCGACTGAATCAGATTCGGCGTAGTCGTCAATGTAGTCATCGAGCCATGAGTGAACCGCGTGGGGTGGAGGAAAGCGAAGAGAGATAGAATACGTGTACATTCTGTATTCAGGATGAATGACCTTAATCGACGCAGTTTCATCTTGCTCGCGACGCAGAATAATTTTGAGAAAGCGGACAAAATCAAGTTCGGAGGTCTTGAGCATGAGAAAAGGCGGGCCGGCGTCTGGGTCAGTGCGAGAGCGGCGCGGGGCGGTGAGGTTAAAAAACTCGTAGTTTGCACAATCACGGTAGAGTTCGTAACGTAGCCTGCACATTCGCGACACAACAGAAGGATCTGGTGCGTTTAGATACTGGACTATCCGATCTTCGTCGCAAAGTATGTGGATGACTGGGTGTCGTTTGGCGTAGTCGCAGAGAAGGGCGCGGTTGGGCGGGTACTCGATGGCCGCAGCACCGCAGGCAATAGCACAACGCTCCTCGCATCTGTTGAGTAAGTCCTCAAGAATTTCGTGCTCTGCAGTGCGGTAATCGGCCAATGAGTGCTCTTTGATGTATGAGAACGGAGCCATCCCGAGTGCTGTTTGCACGCTGTGGTCGGTGTCGACGAAGCGGAAGCCGAGAGCGCGGGCAGCGATGAGCGCGAGCGTGGACTTGCCGACGCCGTGCATGCCCACAAGCACCAGCGACACTTCGGCCGACGCCGTCATTTTGCTTGCGGTGCTTTTCCTTTTGCTTTAAGATAAGTGCGTGGAAGCAACTGGTGAAAAGAGGCAGCGAGTGGACAAGCCAAATCAATATTAGTGGACTTACGTGCACCTCTTTCCTGGGTCGGCCACCGCTGGGAGTTTTTGTATGGAAAAAGCACTTTTCCGCAACTGACTTTTGCGGGAGCTTTTTAGCAGTTGTGCTTAGGTTATTCATTGCGGCTAAATTCTTAATTTGATCTGCGTTATAGGGTTTCTGCTATGAAACCCTACATAATAGTTTCAGTGTCATTCAAGTTTCCGGCTTTTTTAGGGTTAAATAGAAAACCCTATGATAGTAGTTTTAGAATATTTCAAGTGAGCGTCTATGGGCCTTTTCCAAAAAAGGGATATTAGCCCACGAAAATCTTAGGTAAAATTGGCCTTGCAATAACTCAAATACTCAATATAAACAGATAAATCTTTGTTAGCAACAAAGGGGAGGATTATACAGTTTTATCATGCGGTTGTTTTTTTTTTTTTTTTTTTTTTTTTTTATTTTTTTTATTCGTTGACGTATGCATCCGCGAGGATATGACGTTTGGTTTATCTTGTGGCCTGTCAGAAAAACAATACAGAGTAATATTTAGTCATATATGGTATCTTACTGCTGGCGAATTACAATACTCCTCCTAAACACAGTTGAGGTATTCGGAGAGTACAGTTTGTGACTTGCAGTTGACGACTGGGCAGTCACGTGTGATTTGGCGCTGGGAGTTTGCGGCAAAGCATTTTAGCGCTCTTCTACCGCCTAGAGCCGGCACGCGCCCTGTTGCTTTCTATAACCGTACTTTGTATCTGTTTTTGTTGCTGTTATTGTAATTGTTGTTGTTCATACTGCCGAGGTGTCATGGACGACGACTTGCCGCATCAGGTAACAGTAAACAAGCGCCGACGCGTCGGTCTCGCGTGTACGCAGTGTCGCGCTCGAAAAGCCCGCTGCGACGGCGGCCAGCCGGCTTGTGCTTCCTGCGTCGCGGGCGGATTGCAATGTTCCTACAATTCAGATCCGACAAAGAAACGAGGATTACCCACTGGACATGCTCATGAAATGGAATTACGCACGGCGCTGTTTGAAAGAGTTCTGGGAATTGCGTTTGCACGCGATAGCCAGCTCGAGAGTGAAGTGCTCCAAATTTTGCGTGCCGCCAACTCGAACTCCAGCTCATTTGACACCCTTTGGCCAGAATCTGTGTCGGTATCTGAGCTTGGAAGATTTTTTGGTGACTGGCAAACGAGTCCTGTCTCGGTCGAATTTGAGCAGATGATCGAGCATATCAAGTCAAAGTACGGAGCAAATGCGGGTCGGCGACGAACACAGTTTATCCAGAATCGAGATACTTCTCCGGTAGCCACGCACATGCCATTTGGAGTCTCGGCCTCAGTATCACCTCGAATGTCAGCAGAACCATTGCCGCATCCACACGTGGAAGAACTGCAACCGCCTCCGCCTTCGCGGCGGTCAACTATATCACCCGTGCCATCTTCGTTATCACTTCTTGCCGCGGCTGCCTCGACGTCACACACTTCAAAAGCAGTAGAAACAAAGGCTCCTCCAAAACTTGTTCTTGATCAGCTCGGAAAATTTACAAATCATCGCGACGGGTCGACAAATTATATTGGACCGTCATCTGGACTTATTGGGTCGTCGCTGCGAGATCTAGCATTTCCTGCTTCTGATTATCCATCTGTGTTTCCATTTTCTCGATGCACGGAAACCGATGTTCCTTCATCAACAGTTGACGCTGGTGAAAAGTTGGCCGATGAAATGATGGCAATGCCTTTTCCCCCGGATATCTCTCCCCTGTTGAGTTTCTATTTTGTTACTACTCATAGTTGGCTTCCCATACTGGATAGATTTGGAGTTATTAGATTAGCCCATCAGAAGACTCAACGGACTACAAAGGAAACCCGTATGCGGGATGTTGCGGACCGCGGCATTCTTTGGGCAGTGCTTGCGTTATCAAGTGCTCATCTTGATGGACAAAATAAAGTACGCGATCCTTCGAGCACTTCGACTCTTGCTCGCTGTGATCTGTATGCTAGTTATTCACTCAATTCAGTTAGTGCTGCTAGATCGCTTGTCACACAAACTAATGATCCATTTGCTAATTTGGCCTGTGCGCAAGCAAGAAGTCTGCTTGCGCTATTCTATCTCTCAAAAGGGCAATGGGGCGATAGCTGGCACTTGATTACTCGAGCGTGTCGATATGCTATTGACACTGGGGTATTCCTTGATTCGCCTGCAATTGCGTCACCTTTATTCATCACATCCGAGATTCGTGATGAATTTCGAAAACGAAGGTTAAGAGCTTGGACTGGATGTTTTGTACTTGATACAGTTATTGCGTCCAAAGTTGGGATGATTCCTAATTTGCGAGCTGAAGATTGGCTTTTGCCATATGTCGAAGAAGTTGGGGCGGATGAGTGGGATGTTTATCAAAGTCCAAGTATTATCAACTCAGAAGGTCATACATATGCCAATCCTGCTCGGTGTTTATCGGTTTTTAATCATTATATGGCGCTTATACGAATTTGGAATGTAGTTCTAACTTCAAGACTTTATCACCCTACGAGGGAAGTTGGTGATGCTGGTAGTCACTCAACCGCTTCGTTATTGGCGAAAAAGGTTGATTATTTTGTTAATGAATTGAAACAGTGGGAAAGCGATTTACCTCCGCACTGTTTTTTCCAAACTCAGCCAATTTCAGGAACAGATGCTTTGAAAAATAGCAGACAGCATCCAACTCCATATTTGATTAATCTCAATATGACTTATCTGCTTGTTCAGTCGTTGGTTTATTCGTCTGTATTCAATCACCCTGGGCTAAAGTCCACATCACCTGAGGGAGTCCATTTAATCACAGCTACTACGAGATCATATTCTCGCACGCTACTTGGCGTATCGCAACTTATTCGATTGGTACTAGCTTCGCCTACTCTATTCATGCATTTGCTTCCACCAACTTTTGAATATTACGTGTTCCGAACGGTCTCACTAGCAACTTTTACAAGTCCTAATGATAAAAATAATATAATGGCGAGTGCATATGGAGATTACAAAACTGTGATGGCACAAGTTATTGCATATCTTAAACTTGTTGTTCCAATTTGGCCGGCTGCTATATTATCGTTAAGAGTATTGCAAAGTCAACATGAAGGAAGAAAGTCGATTTCAAAGTCAGAAAGTTTTGCAGTTGTAGGGTCCACATCTACTAACTTGACTCCAAAGCCTACAACGTCGGAAGAAAAAAGACAAGAGCCAGAGACGAATGCAAGTATATTAGGAGATTTAGGAGATTTATCAATGTTTGATATGAAAGCATCAGGGTGAGTATTCCATTTATTAACTGCTTGTCTTTTTGCAACAAATTTTAACATCTTTACAGGGAGGATGTACGGTTAGAGCAGTTTATGCAAAATCTGGGATATGTGAATGGGCTTGATATTGATTTTTTAATGGCGTCGGAAGAACTACCCGGGATTAGCGGTAGCGTAAAACCTCCTCCACCGCCTTATAGTGATGAAAAAAGGGGGTGATTTGGATATACAGTGTAAATGAGTATTTGTTTGTATATGGTGTTTGGTAAAGGTGTTTATAAATATATTTCTGCATTCATATAGATACGCATTTGAAGTGTGGCTCTTGCTTCTTTCGCCCATTATCAGCCGAAAGGGTTACAGAGAAACAAAAAAAAATCTGTTGTATTATTATATACTAGTAACTGTAGGAAATGAAATCAACCGAGATAACAAAAGTAGTGGTGAACGCGATTGTAAAGCTAAACAGAATTAAGAAAAGTTCTTAAAATAAAATAGTATGAGTGAAATTGTATGAATAAAGGGGATTTCTCTGATATTAGTCGTATTATGAATAAATTGCTTATAGAAATACCAATTAGAGACAGATTGAATTCGGTTTTTTTTCTACCGCGACCACAATATTTCTGAATTTTATCAAGAATTTTAACTTAATTTTCGTTTTTTTTTTCTCTAAATTGAATATAAACCATAACCATAAAAAATTCATTTGTATTTTATAAAACCCTATGATATAAAAACCCTATAATAAATCATTAAAGTTGGTGATTGAAAATCAATTCACTGTGCATTTATACACGCGAGACTAGTTCCACATACATTATATTGACGTCGCTAAACACAGTTGATTCTTACACTGATTATTCTTTCCGCTGATTGTTTTTCTGACTTGACTCATTTGTTGTACTGCGATTATTTCTCTGACTCCTTACGCCATGCTGACTAATAGGTGGATAGTTCCGCTCAAGACAATAGACATGTAGGCACGTGACAAGTATGTTTTGGGAGTTGTGATGTCTGCGAATATCACTGATGAACTTTGCCAACTACACAATGAAGACAATATTGTTAATATATGTTCATGGGTTCAAAGGAGGTGCTAGTACATTTGCAGGCTTTCCGTCTGATATTGAATCTCAGTTAAAGCAGGTGTACAGCACAAGCAGTAGTACCTCCGTGCGAGTCGCCACGTTGGTATATCCACCATATGAGACGAAAGGAAATCTTGAAGAGAGCGTACGAACGTTTATAAACTATTTAGAGACGACTGTTATTGATTATGAAGTTACGAATCATACAAATTCGCCAGTTACTAATCCTTCAGTTGGGATTATCTTGGTGGCGCATAGTATGGGAGGATTAGTTATTTCAGATGCAGCAATTGAAATTATGAAGAGAGACGAAAAATATACGTTCCCACATGTTCTTGGGTTGTTATGTTTTGATTCACCCTTTATTGGACTACATTCATCTGTATTTGCTCAGGATATTCTGGGTCGAGGAGCAGCTAAATTCAAAGAGCTGAAATCTGCTAGTTCTGCGATTCCGTTGACTGCAATGGCGTCTTATTTATTTGCGAAAAAGTCCTCCGAGCAGCCAACGAGAGGAGGGAAAGAACAGAAAGAATCTACAAACTGGGGTAAGATTGCTGGAATTGCAGCAGCAGGTGTGACGACTACTGCAGCAGCGGCAGTGGCAACAGCATGGTATTTAAAGAGTCAAAATGTGGATTTAAATTGGGCACAAGAACATTTAGCTTTTGTCGGCGCTATTTTCAAACCTCCTGCTGAACTACGAGAGAGATTATGGACGATATATCAAGCAAGAGAACGCATGCAGCTGATTGATTATTATACGGTGGTTCGTCCCCAAGTTCAGCCCGCGAACGGTGGCAGTATTGATGCTGGGGATATTGCGCGAGGATTGGGAAGTTTAGTTAGTTCAGAAGAAGGTGGACGGCGCACGTTTTGTAATATTCCAAAGGAGAGTCCGTATAGCAATTTTTATGTTCCTGCCGAGAATTCTATGGCACAAGGAGAGATTGAGGCACATATTACGATGTTTGAGAAGGATAAGAATCCAGGGTATAATAGTATGCTTATGGATTGTGTTGAGCGGGTTAGTGGGTGGACATATGGGTTTTTGTCGGATGTAGAATAGACATTGAAAACATTGAAATATAATTATATACACATATTAAGAACGACGAATCAGTTGCGAGGATTGTGGTACTTGTAGGAAGTATGATGCAAGCGTAGTCTGCGCTGTTTGCGTTTGATTTGACTAACCTTCTTGGTCACATCAAGATATTCCTTGCCTTGGGTGTGTTGAGCAAAGTAGTCGAGAGCATCCTTTTCGATGAGGATGTGTTTTGACTGAAGAATTGTTTTGACGTCGAGGTCTTTGACATTGACGACTTTGCTTTTGGGCTGACTTGCTTTGAGAGCAGCGGTGAGGTTTGGTCTATCGTTTGCGATAACAACCAAAACGCGTTTACTCGTCCAACCATGTTCCCTCCAGATTAAACCTGCCGCCTGCGGAATCGCTGTCGGGATCTCTGCAAAGTTTTCGACCACGGTAAAGAGGTGCCTGTTGTAAAAGTACGAGAACGCAGTACGGAGAGCCGTGTTGTACACTCTTCTGAGAATTTTAATCGAAGGGTCGTGGTGACGAGGACCAAAGGGCTTTCCACCGCTGTTAAACACGGGCGCACCGCGTTTTCCCACACGCGCCAGACCACGGCCCTTTTGCGGTTGCATTTTCTTGCGGGAGTAGCCAAGTTCTGCGCGATTGCGGACAAACACACTCGCACTGTTGCTTGCATTTTTGTTTTCGTAGACGACGGCGGCCCAGAGAATGTCGCGACGAAAGGGCAGATTGAGCACGTTTGCGGGCGCAGGAACGGCTGCTGTTGGCTCGAGGGAAGGAAACGAGCGTAAAAAGGTGAGCACTGAGAACGCAGGCATAACAGAAGGTTCCGGCGGCGCGTTCTTCGCGTTTAAAGCAGCAAAAGCAGCCTGTTCTTGCTTTGCGACGCGGTCTACTTCGGCCTTGTCTGGCTCAGTCAAAGGATACTCGGGCGTCCGCTGCAAACGCTGGCCAACAGGCAGTTCCGGCAGCACAAAAGCCTCGTAAGCCGGAGCACCCACAATCGTCGCATATGTTCGTCGCGCAGTCTGCCGCAGCTGTGCCAAAATACTCATTGCGCTCTGTTGAATATTTTGCCGTGGTTGTATGCCAGAAGAAACAAAAAAAATAACAGCCAATATCAAAAGTTCACGATGATATTTTTCCGATGTCTGCAAGTGCTACAAGTCCCTTTCAAATGTCAGCTGAGGAGGGAGGGTAAACTAAAAAAATAAATAGGTGGTTTTGGGCTTTTTTTTTTTTCGTCTCGGGAAGTCCAGTTGAGCAATAAGCTGACTTGGAACAACATACAAACAAAAAAGTATGCCTCGAATTCCGGGAGTTTTAAGCAGCAGAGCAGCTCCGAGAGTGACGAGGAGTTTGCGGTCAGCGTCAACAGCAACACCGCCGTCTTCAGAATCGAATACTGTGCCTTCAACTCCGCCGCCATCATTCGCAGAGTCTGTCGACCCGGCGTCGGTTCTTGATGACAGTAAATTGAATAATATTGCGCGCGCAATTGGCTGCTCTGTGCAGGATTTAATTGCGTATCCGAGTCCTGTTGCGCCGGCGGACGGAGAACCTTACGTGACAGCCAAACAATTGACGATGCCGGCTGCCATGCGACCACCATATCTTGACTGGCGCGCCCAAATGCAGCCAATTTCCTTAAAGTCAAACAAATTTCGCAAAGAATATCGATCTCCTGCTGGTCTAGATTGGGCATTTAAAGAGGCATTGGCTGTTGCTAACAAAGACCGTGAACAAAAGTATGCTCAGGTGCTGAAATTGCAGGATAAAATTGAAGCCATCAAGTCCAGTTTTGGAGTTTCGGAAATTAGCGCGATTCCTGATAATGAAGCACGTTCAAAAGCATCATTGTCAGAACTTCAAATTGATAAGATTCGCACGCTGGCAGAGTACAATAATCCC
Source organism: Myxozyma vanderwaltii (assembly GCA_030556335.1). NCBI lineage: Eukaryota > Fungi > Ascomycota > Lipomycetes > Lipomycetales > Lipomycetaceae > Myxozyma > Myxozyma vanderwaltii. Next base: position 14,196 of record JAKTPV010000042.1, read on the forward strand.
GAAGTCATTGCACAATTTGAGCAAGGAAGAGGTGATATGAAGTTTCCAATCTTTAGATATCTTGCCAGAAAGAAATGGGAACAGCTCCCTAGAGCTCAGCTCGTTGACAGACTTGAAAATATGCATGTTATTCCTGATACTATGCCATACATTAAACCTACGGTTGATCTCCAAATGAGATTTCCTGGGCCTACTGCATTTTGGTTTGATCCTGGTCGAATTCTGAGTACCGGAATTACTGCGCAGGAACCGGAATTCAAAATCTGCACTTTTAAAGACGAAATTAGTTATTATACTATTGTCATTGTCGACCCTGATACTCCGGATTTGGAGTCGGGGTCTTACAAGACTACATTGCACTATATTTTGTCTGATATCGAGATTCACGGAAATAAACCTAATGTGGACAAAGATGCTGCTACAGTGCTTGTTCCATACCTTCCTCCTCACCCAGAGAAGAATAGTGGAATACATCGATACTCGGTCTGGCTGTTCGAGCAGCCCGGTAAGGGCATGACAATTCAACCGCGCAAAGTTGAACCTCACGGGGAGAACGAAGTTAGGAAAATTGATGTGGAGCAATTATTAGCAAGAGATGGATTCGATATTCGACTTTTTAGATCTGCATACGGATTAAGATCCGTGGGAGCACATTTATGGCGAAACAAATATGATTCGCAAACTGAGGAAGTGAGAGAAAAGTTCGGATTGGGACCAGGAACAGTTTGGTCTAGGTCAGCTATAAAGCTTTAAATAAATGAAACTGTATATACATATTTATATATCTTTGTGACTTTTACAAACACCGTTCCAGACATTAGAGGAAATTCAATTCCGGTTTAAATAATCTTCTATACTCATAACACTAGAATCATTTGTATTTGATGGCATCCAGCGAGGCATTGAAGGCAAGAAATCCCAAACTCCCCAATAATCTGCAAACGGGACTTGTCCAACAATCAATGCCATTGGAACAGGACCGTAATATCTTGAATCCAGCGACGCGCTCGCGTTATCACCCAATAACCAAACATATCCTTCCGGTATTTTTATATATTTCCCTTCTCTGGGATTATTTTCAGAAGTTTTGAAAGCTTCGGAAAGTTGATTATCGACAGTTGGAGATGAATATCTCGGAACTGGATTTGAGTATACTATATCGCCTGGCATTCCCGCTATTCGCTTACATATCCGGGTTTTTGCATCAGTGGGTTTAATTGCGACGACAATATCGCCAGTTTTAATGTCTCTTCCCCGGCGATGATATAGTTTGTTGATATATACAATGTCGCCAATACCGCAAAGAGTGGGAAACATTGAATAACCACCCGTGGGTGAGAATTCAAAAAGAGTTGTTTGCACTAAATGGAATGCTGCAACAATTCTGATCCCTTGACTAAAAGCTCTTCCGTATTTAACTGATCTGAAGTCCATTCTAACGTGTTTTTTTAGTTAATACTTGACTGATGATATATTTTGTAAAGTGGGATATTTCCGTAGGTTGCAAAAGTAAGCACAAGGGGTTTGTAGTGATTATTATATATTTACAGACTTTAGTTTGAGTATATCAGCAATCAAAATGAATGAAAAAGTGAGCATAATAGTATCAGATCATGATAATTGCAGAGAATATGATGCAGCAGCAGCAGCAGATGATGAATTGGGTAATTCATTAAGTAGTTCGGATGATAGTGGTTCTCATTTAGCTATTCCTGGTGATGACGTCGAATATTTTGGATATAAGACGGTTACTGAAAGTGAAAGAAATACAGAGGACATATATTCTAGAATGCGATTTCAGCAACAAGAAGACGAGGAATATGATGATGAGGATGGATCTGTTGAATATGAATACGAAGATGATCCAATTCATACAGTAAATTATGGATATCTTGTGTTATTTTCTACATGGTTCATATTTGTTTGTGGAATTGGAAGTATTTTTGGTGTTTGGAGATGGGTCTGGGTAAGTATACACTCAATTACTATTTGTTGATTTAAATACTAATAAAAGAGCAGACACCTGCTTTAGACCTCGGATCTTCTGGGTGTATCGACGACGACACAGACTTTCCGGTTGACGAGTATTATCCGTCAATGGCAATGCTACTATGTGTAGTTGCGTGGATATGGTGTGTAGTTTCATGGGTTGGAATGAAACTATTTAGACATGCAAAAGGAGGTGTTTCTTCAGATACAATTGAAACTCCAGATGGACCTACAAGTCCTCTGCAAGTTCGTTCAAGTTTTTAGATTGTTTTATTAAGTTCGTTCAAGTTTTTAGATTGCTTTATTGCGGAGTTACTTTTTTTTCTTTGTCTTATTTTTTTGGTATTGTGAATAAGCATTGTAAATATATATTTTAATTCGCCTTGTTCACGTATTGTACGAATTCATCAAATATAGAAGGCCATGCACCTTCAGGATCATAAGCAGCCAGACCTTGCTCTGACTTTAGAATTGATTCATTGAATTCGTATAGCATATTCCAAGTATCTTTTGAAATCACGCGTTTGTATTCTTGTTGCACAAAAGTACACCAATTTTTGAAATCCTCGGGAGACGAGAATTTGTCTGCGAGAAGGAGGTTCCAATAGTCAATTGCGGTTTCGTTCGGCAGATTACGTTGGCCTGGAGGACGAACAAAGCCAAAGGTGAATCTGTAGACTTGCTTGAAGAGTTCTGGATCAGTAGCATAGTCAGATCGCAATTTCTCGCAGACTTTTTGCATTTTGGGAATAGAATCGGCGCTATCAGTTCTTAGCACTAGTATTGCGAAATCATTTAGGGAAGCACGTACTTTAGAGATTGCCATCCTTTTATGAACCCATCCTTTGAAAATGTACCGACCGTAGGAGCATCTAATTTGCATGCAAGGACAAGAACAACAGGGTCATCAAGATTAATTCCTAAATCTTCCTGAATAAAGGCAATGGTTCCGTCGAGACCGATAGTTGATGGATCCTCGGGATCTATTAGATATTAGATTATGGTCTGATAGAGCCAAATATGCAGCACTTTACCTTTATATTTCTCAAACAATGCCAGCAATGCTTTGCTATCCTTTTTGCTATTAAAACAAGTCAGTAATTAAAGCAGACCAACAGCAGATCAAAAACATACGGAGCAGGAGCTGCCGAGCTGCCGTGAAAGTACTCGTCGACGGCGCGTTCAATGTTCCACGCGTGTGCGCGCAAGTAAGAAGTCGCCGTACGCGTCGAAACACCAGTCGCGTTAACAAAATCTGCGACGGCGTTTCTTTGAGAAGGCGTAGTTGAGCTCTGATTGATTTATTTGTTAGAACGAAAAAGGCTGGTATAATTATAGAGAAACTTACCATTTTCTGAGAGTATTGGAAGCAGATTGTGCGGTGAACAGAAGCGGAAGAAGAACAAAACCCAGCCCATGCTTACACTTTTACTAGTCTATAATACTTGCACATACACTTGTATATACATTGTATACATTGTATACATTATACACATTATATACAATGGCAAAAACAAAAACAGCTCCAAAAAGAGTGGTTTCCGGCACGGGTTCAGAACAAGCAAATTCATCTCCGCAATCACCGATGCTTCATTTAGTCGCAAGCGCATTTGTGCTGGCGGTGCCGGTCTTGACTGTGTTTATGACAGATTGGCTTCCGAATGATCCCGTTCGTTGTTTGTTATTTGCATTGCCTTATACTATTGCTGTTCAGGCAGTAATTGTGTTTGCAACTGCAAATAATTCTTTTGCGAAAAAGTCTGGAAAAAAAACGCCGGCGAGAAGCGCTGTTTCGGTATGTCTGCTATTCTCTCTTGTTTATATTTTACTTGTTTGCAATAAATACCAATAATTTAGACTGTGCTTCTTGCGCTGATTCTATCTGCACTTTTAACTCCTTTATTATACGCTGTTTATGTATTGTTTGGAGCACCAGTGACAGTCTTTGTTCCGGAAACGTTTCTCCTGTCTGCAGTCACGGCAGTTCTCGCGCTATTCCCTCTTCTCTGCACAGTTCCCCTTGATTCAACGTCTTGGGCTCTGGTGTTTTCTTTAAAAGGACCCTGGACAGCAGGCTATATTTCTTCAATTGCAACTGTTGTGGGTGCATGGTTGGGCGCGGTGCCTATTCCTCTTGACTGGGATCGAGAATGGCAACGATGGCCAGTTACGATCGTAGTAGGTGCCTATATCGGAAATGCTACGGGACGGGCGATTGGAGGTGTTTTCGCAGGCAAAAAACACAATAAAAGTGCATAGGTTTTATTTACACAGAAGAGAATTCATAAATACAAGTCGATAGAGAAAGCTGTACTCTTCACTTTTCTTCCAAATACTCGCTCTCTTGCTTTTCGTACTCTGTCAAGTACGCAATCATGTCTTGCTCACCCAATCCAAGAGTGTTTATCTTTTTATGTAGAATCGAGTCATCCCAGAGAGTTTCTTTGCCCAGAAACCATTCGTTGGGCCAATACACTACTGTTTCCTCCTCCGGACGCCGAACATCGAATGGCTGCGTAATTTTCCCCCCCGTCTGGTCAATTGCTTTGGGAGCCGAACTTATCGTCGGCCGATTATACAGATATTGCAACGCATTTGCGAGATCAGAAACCGCTTCGTACGTAAAAGTATGTCGTTTGGGGAATTTCAAACGCATCCATTCGTCGCGAAGTGCCAGGTTTTCGCTGTAAAGACGTTCACGCTTACGTCGCAGTTCACGAAGATAGTAGATCAATGATGAGCCATAAGACTTGTTTGGAACTCGCGCAATACACAGAATAGACCAGTCATGAGGACGTGAAGCCTGAGGAACTCGAGAAGGGGGAAGTTGGTCGTGGATTAGTTTGTCCTGTTCTGTGTTTAGTCACTGTGCTCATTTCCATCACCACTTGTATACACTTACAGTTACTTTGTTTGTGGTGTTGATAATAACAGGTCCTTGTCTAAACCTCAATAAATACACCAATCCACTGTCTTTAACAGGAGCAAACAGGCCTCGAGAAGCCTGCATTTTTGTATCTTTTTCTATATCAAATTAGTTCCGACATCAGTTTTGTTTTGAAACTTTTCTTTTTTTCGTACAAAATACATAAGCAGGGTAGGGGTTTATTGATTACAAGAGATATTACGTAATTATTTATTTATTTATTTATTATGTATAATAATTGATAGAAGAAATCGTTACTGGAACTGAAAGTGATTCTGCAACCGATATATTAGATGAGTATTGTACAGGGATTGAGGCTGGAGTTGACATTTCACGAGTGGCAGAGTATTCTCTAGGAATATCTGCGCGTTCGTACAGGAGCATGCTTGCATTTGTCTGCAATAGGACCTGCTCAATGGGCACTTTGCAGACTTGCTTGTCTGATATTCGAGTCCATGTGTCGTGGTCACGACGAAAGGCAATGTAATGACCCATGGAATGAGACCCGTAGTGCACGACAAGACTACAGAGCCGATAGGTGCAGGTATCTGTGTCTTGTGCGGTTGTGTAAGATCCAATGTCGAGATATTCGGTAAATGTGACGGGCGTACTGTTTTTCCCGGCAAGTCCCGTGGTGCGGTCAAATTTGGACCGATTGAAATGTATTATGAGGTTCTGCGGAGCTTGCTTTATTGATATCTGGCGACGTTTGCGGGACGCGACGAGGAGCGGCGGCACCAGCTTTTCAAAGTCGGCGTCGGTGACGACGGGCCGCGCGAGCGCAGACGAGACTGCGTCGAGACGCGTTTGCAGCACTGGCGCAATCGTAGACGAGCAGGATTTGATGAGTCTTTCGAGATGGAGTCTTGCCGCGTCGAGCGAGCACCGCTGGCAGTGGACCGCGTCAATGTCCTCCGTCGCAACGAACTGGTCGAGCAGCGAGCACACGCGGACTGGCCCGACTGTGAACGACGGCAGCGTCAGCTCTATTGAAGAAAACAGCGACGTCTGCGCTGGCTGCTGCTCACGGCAGTCCAAACAAAACGCACGCATTTCGAGCAGTCCGTCAAAGGGCAGACGCCGCTCGCCGGCGCTCTCTCTCAGCGCGTCCAGCAGGCCCAGCAGGAACTCGTGTGCATCCTGCTGGCCGCCGTCAAAGCTCACAGTGCGGACACTCGTCGCAAATGCCTTTAGCAAAGCAGCAGTCGAGTGCGAGTGCTGCCTCGGTTGCTTTGCCCGCAGCAGGTTCACGACTGTCCGCAGCTCGCGTCAGAGGACACTCGACGATGCCGACGACGCTCCCAGCGCAGCCGACGACGCGAGTGCCTGGATAATGGCATTAACAAAGCACAAGTTTCCTGCATTCACCAATCCTCCGACTGTCCCCTCTTCCATGTTGGACACTGTGTTGTTGTTGTTGTTGTTGTTGTTGCCTGCGCACGACGGCGTATACATATATATATATATACGCAGACCGGCGGCCGCGCGTCCCTGGGCAAAATACGCTAGGCCGTATTAGGAAATTCAGGAGGAAGGTTTAGCACATTCTACATTCGGCTAGCGCGGAAAGTTTTATCCTCATCTCGAGATTCTGCTTTCATCATAGGGTTTTTGTTCTGTCTACAGTGTTAACCAGCAGCTATGGCAAAGAAACAGGGTGTGTACTCCTTCTGTGGACTCTAGAAAAACGACTACTAACGCCTTACCTTCCTTTGCAGCCAACAAAAGCAACAAGCGCGCTGCTCGCCGCGAAATGCCGGACCAGAGCGCTGAGCCCGTCATCCACGATGGAGCAAACGAGTCCACCCCCGTCGCTCCTAAACACTCTTCCGCGCAAAAGAAACGTCAGTCGCCTCTGCACATTTCGAAGCGGAAAAAGAGCAGAATAGCAAAAGCTGAAAGCAGGTCTTCGGTACTGGAAACAAAGGTCGCGAACAGTCACGAGCGGTACAAACTGGTCATGTCGTCGAGAAAGCAATCTGCAGACACTGCAGACACTTGCACTCCCTCCTCCTTCGTCAACCGCCAGCCCAAAGGCATCGAGTTGCTGCGCATGGCACAGAAAATGAAGGCCGCAGCACCGGGAATGGACGTCGACTCGGACGACGACGACGAAACCAAACACAAAGACGCGTGGGTCGACGACGACGACGACGACGACGACGACGACGCGGCAGAGAAATCAGAGGCGGTTGCAGATGACGATCTTGCTTTTTGATTACATTAAATACACAGACAAAAATATACTAATAACAACAACTACTGGTAACAATAATAAAAAGTAATAAAAAGACGTAGTTTGCGCTACATATGTCGCTGGTAGTCAAAGCCTCGCTCTCGGCGAAACTGGAACTGCTGCCCATATCCATTCCCACCTCCGCCATACGGCATGCGGTAGTTCTGATTAGAGTACGGCTCAAAGCCGAGCATTTGCTGCACTTGGGCGTTCTGCGGATTCTGCTGTTGCTGTTGCTGCTGCTGTTGCTGTTGCTGCTGTTGCTGCTGTTGCTGTTGCTGCTGCTGCTGCTGTTGCTGCTGCTGCTGCTGCTGTCGCGCGCGCTGCCCGACTGGACCGTGGCCGCCGGGGTTGCCTCCCATGTTGGAGATGCCCGACAGAGGAGGAGCACGGTCTTTGCCCCACGAGCACTTTGCAGGACGGCCGTTAATCATAACTCCGTTTATCTGCGCAATAGCAAGAGCAGCGACCTGATGCGAGTCCATGCGCACAAAAGCGTAGCCGCGGTCTGGCTGTATCCGGACATCAATCACGTAGCCAAAGGACTGGAAGAGCGGCACGATCTCGTTCTGCGTCGTATAAGGCGACAAGTTGCCCACGTACACAGTTGTCTGCCAGGCAGGCGTCTGCTGCAGAACGGCATCGTAGGTCGACGCGTGGCCTGTTTGCAGCGACGCGTTGTTGTTTGGCGACGCGCGCTGGGCAGCTCTGTTGCAGCGGATGTTGCGCGAGCCGAGCCATTCACCATCCATCGTCGTGCGCGCAGTCTCTGCCTCTGCCGCGTCTGCAAAGGACACAAAGCCGTAACCGCGACTGCGACCAGTCTTTGGGTCCCACATCACGCGCGCCTCGGTCATGGACGCAAAGCCGGCAAAGGCCTGCGCGAGCATGTCGTCGGTAACGTCTGCGGAGAGGTCACCCACGAAGATATGCGTCTTGCTCTTCGACGCCCAGTTGACCCGTATCTCTGCCTGCATCACCAGACGTCCATTCAGCGCTTCGATGGCACCTGCAGCTGCTTCGTGCTCTGCAAACTCGACAAAGCCGTAGCTCGTCAGGCCAGGGCCCTGCTTGTGCACCGTCGCAGGAATGATCTTCACCGACTCTATCTTGCCCGACGGCGCAAAGAGCTCCGTCAGCATCTGCTCGTCTACTCGAGCATCCAGATTCCCCACATACAGCACGCGGTTCGGCGCTTCGCTCATCGTTTGTTGCTGAATATCGCTGCTGCTTGTCCTGCGCGGGTGAGTGTGGGGCCCAAAAAAAAAAAACTCTGAGAACAATAGTAGTCATGTGATGTGCTTAGTAATTGCTTGGTCATGGCTGTGGCTATTTATTGCGATTTACCGTGATTTAACCGGCAAGAAAGGTTCGTGTTTGCATTTCCATCAATGGACGAAGATGAGTTAAGAGTTGCCTTTAACGTGTGTAGTTTTGTATTGTTTTGCTTAATTCTGCTTTATTCTAATATTTTTTTATTCAAAGAAGGTGCTGGTTTCTGTTGCGGACCTCGCTAAAAGCGTGACGTTGGCTCCTAATCCTTAGTATGTACTGTGCCCTGTTCTTTCTTTTGTTTACATATTGACAGTTTTCAAGTGCTTATCCTCCGTTGAATTCAAGTGAAAGATCCTCTCTTGCAAATGCTTCACAATCGTTCCAGTCTTGCTTAGATTCGGTTGAAATACAAATCGTACGCATCTTCCTCGGTTCTCTCTCTCTCTCTTCTTTCCTATTCAACACAACCACTGACAAAAGTGTAGATACAAGCCCGAGATACAATTCGTCGAGATTTGGCTCTACGAAGGCAAACACCGTGATAATGAACTATGTTGCTCTCCTATTTTAATTCCCTAAACATTCACATCACATATACAACCCCCAAAAAAAGCGCTTTATGTACAAATAAAAAAAATGAAATAAAAATGAAATGAAATATATAAATAAATACTAAGATACAGCTAATTCCAGTACTTTGGCCGCAGTGCTCTCTACTTCGGCCTCCTCTGCAATCGTCTCCGACTTTGACGATGAAGGTCCCTTGTCTCCCGCTCGGTTGCTGCTGTTGGTAGCAGACGGACTGTGTGTATGATTTTCTCGAATAATCTCCGTCATTCGCTCGTCAAATCGAACAACCATAACTGTAAGATTGTCCATGCTGAAATGTTCAAGCGCGTAGTTGACCAACGTCCGGCTGGCTTCCTGCGGATCGCGAATTCCCCGAACAAGATCCACGGCAGCCTGATCTGTACAGACATCCCACAGTCCGTCGCACGCGAGAATCATAAACTCATCCTCGACAGTCAAGTATGTCTCCGTAGTGTACGGGTGAGAAGTAACCAGACTCTTCACGTACAAATCTCCAAGCGATCGCGTCACTGCTAAGATGCCATTCACGCGGCCGTTCAGCACGACGCCGCCGCTGTTGACTATGCGCTTTGCTTCCGCCGCGTCGGTGCCTTTGTGGTCATAAGACAGACGCAGAGCACGGCCGTTGCGCGCGAGAACTATCCGCGCGTCGCCTGCGTTTGCAGTGTAGAGCATGCGCTCGCGCACTGTCTTGGGCTGTGGAGGAGCGTCCGCCGACGCGTCTGCCGCTGCGATTGGGTGGTGGCGGAGGAAATGGTGCTGGTGGTATGTTCTGTGCGTGGAGTCTGTGGTGTCTTTGTCCTTGCCCTGCAGCAGCCGGTCTTCCCAGCGCAGCAGCGCGACGACAGCAGTGCATCCTGCGTTTCGCAGAGGCTGTTTACTCAGCAAATGGTCGGCCTCGGTGAAGGTGCGGTCAAGCACCTCTGGTACAGGGCCGAAGGGATCGCGTCTGATCTGATCCTCGAGGACGGTGTGCAGTTTCTGGCCACACCATTCGGCCGCGATCTTGCCTGCGTGGCCGTCAAAGATAGCAAAGTAGCCCGCGTCGGCCGATGTGTGGCCACCCGCATTGCTGCCGACCAATGTGCCCGGAGCAGCCGGAGCAGCAGTCTGAGCAGGCGGGTTCGAGCTAGAGCGTGAACGCGTGCGCGAGAGGAAGGACGAGGCCGCGTGCTGAGGAGGTCTGTCAACAGCAGCAGCAGCAGCAGCGAGCGGACAGTAATCGTAGACGACGCAGTGCGCGTCCTCCATCGAGCTCCTCCACTTCAAATTGGCATCCTCACACACGCCAGCTGCAAAAGTGCCCGTAAATCCCGGCGGCGGTCCGACAGGTGAGGGTGCTCTCTTGCTGGGCCCGCTCGAGCTGGCGCGCCTGGCGGTCATTCCGGGCGTAGGCTGATTTGCTGTCGCTGCGACGGACGACTGGAACTGGTTTGCGAACCGTGCAAAGAAAGATGTAGGTTTCTTATCTGACGAAGCGCTACTGCTGCGACGCGATTTTGTGGAGCGAGAGTCCATTCGACGGTGCGTGGAGAAGCTGGCGGGCGAGGGTCGCGGAGACTGCGGAGTGTGCCTGTTTCCCCGAAGCTGACTGGGCTGTTGGCGGTGGAGGGGTTTGTACCCTCGGCTTGCTCGTGTCGTCCGAGCACAGTACAGTACAGTACCACTGTTAGTGCGCCTACTCTGCTCTACATTACACAATATACACTGCAATTTACCATGTCAAAGCAAATAACACCTTCTCGCGCGTCTTCCGACAAAGCTTCGGGCCATGCGGGAATATCATTGCGGTCCTCTGCGGCATCAACTTCAGTATCTACGCCCAGACGCGCGACAATCTACGACCGCAACATGAACAGACGTGCTCCCGAACTCGGACTATCTACCTTCGCCTTTTTATTTTCAGAAATGGTCCAGTATTCACAAAAGAATGTCAAAGGTGTTCAGGAAATGGAGAACCGGTGAGTCGTCAATAGTGTGTGTGTGTGTGTGTGTGGTGCTGGTACTGTGGAATCTAAGTAAACTATCTGCAGACTCTCAGCTTATGGATACCATGTCGGACAACGAGTACTCGAACTATCAACTCTTCGCGAGATTAAAAATGCAAAGCGTGAAACTCGCGTTCTTGGTTTGCTGCAATTGATAAACACAATAATCTGGAAATCAATCTTTGGTAAACCCGCTGATGCCCTCGAGAAATCAAAAGATCAAGAAGATGAATGTATGTCGTCAACCTTTTCATTCATTACATTACCTGATCTAACCTGCGCAGATATGATTATCGACAACGATCCAATTACAAACAGGTTCATCTCCGTCCCAAAAGAATTATCTACACTAGACTGTGCCTCGTTTCAAGCTGGTGTAATCGAAGCGGTGATGGATGGCTGTCAATTTCCTGCACGGGTTACCGCTCATTCAGTTCCTACCGACTTGTTCCCTTCAAAGACTGTCTTTCTCGTAAAATTAGATCCAGTGGTTATCGAGCGGGAGAATTTTATGCGGTAGTTTGACATTCGTTTTTGTAGTTGAAAAAATTGGGTCGGCGTTTTAGCATATGTTTTTTTGTATATTGGCTCATTTATAAATATTAAACATAATTCATCTCTTTTCCTTTTCTCGTTTTTTACTCGGATAAGCATCATGCATACCACCTAATTTCGCTATAGCCCGTTTATTCACCCTACTTTTGGCATCAAACCATGGCGAATCAGCGTCTTTTGAGGTGTCTTCCGCTGATAAATGAGTCCATTTCGATCTCCCTCGTTTCCCAAAATCATCACCTCGAACTTGTAGAATCTTTGGTAACGATGATTTGTCTTTGATATCATCAACAGTCTTTTCAGTATAATCGTTTCGATTAACTATTTCTGAATCTTGATAGAACGCTCCTTTATGATAATATTTCTGCATAAATCCAACATTTCCTTTTCTTTCAGATTTCTCTTTTCGTTCGAGTCGTATCTTTTCCATACTTTCTTTAATCTTGTCATCTTCATTCATTTCCCTTCTTGCTTTCAATTCTTCTAATTCACGCTCTTGTTGTTCAAGTTCATCCCGCTCACGTTTAATCCTCCCAAGTTCTCTCAATTTCCAGGCTGCTCGCTCATTTAACGGATCAAGATCATCGGTATCATCAATTTCTTCTATATTCGAAACCACGTTGTCTTCGTGAATACGCCGCTTCGCATGAGCTTCAGATTCAAGTCGAATTTGCTGCTGAATTTCCAGTAGTGTATTTTCCTTCTTTTGAGATTTCGTAGCTTCGAGAGCAGCCTCTTCTGCTTGCTCGGTTGAGTGTTTAGTTTGTACTGTTCGTTTGTTTCTAATTTTCCGTTAGTGCGATCCTTATAATTAATTGAAATAAAATAAAATAAAAAGCATTATACATACTTTGGTACAAAAACTGGTCGTAGGAGAACTTTCTTTGGTTCTTCTTCACTTTCGTCGTCACTTTCGTCTCCGCTGCTTTCTTCACTTTCTTCTTCTTCACTTTGCTCGCTTTCACCATCTTGTGGCGTAGATTGAATAACAGCAGGTTTCAGAGTATTTTTGATATTTTGAGGGATGTTTTTATTAATAGTAGTCGGCTTTTCTTTCTCTTCTTGTTTAATTTCAACTGTCGTTATATTTAATTTCACATCATCCTCTTCCTCTTCCTCTTCCTCGCTTTTAACACCTTTGTGAGTGATCGAAACTTCGTCGTCTGAAGATGATGGGTCTGGTGATGGTGTTCTTGATGTCCTTTTTCCAGGAAAATATCTCGTTCGCTGAGGTTTTGGCGGCATTGTTATTGCTGTTGTTGTTGTTAGTATATTTTTTTGATTGAGGTGACTTTCTCAAGTTTGATTAAAGTGCGATGGAGCGGCTCAGAGTTTATTCCCACTTTTCAACGACAAACCCATATAATCATATTTTCATTATCGTAACTAGTCACTTATAACTTTGATTTATCGTTATATCTACATAATCCATCCTGCAAAAATTCCGCCAACATCTCTCCGTCTTTATCAAATAATCTACCAGAGTATCCAATTCTACCATCTCCGCTTCTACTCGTCCAACTTTCCATCGTACACCATCCTTTATCTGCTCTTACAAATGCCCCTTTGGATGGACTCGATGGCGGGTAAAATATGATGTTATGAGAGAGTGAAGCCTATAAAGTTAATACTCTGTACTTGAAAGCAGTTATTCATAGAAAGCTTACGAGATGTTGGACGTCGGAGATTCTATCAATCAATTGGGCCGAGATGAATAACGAGTTTCTATCAGAAGTGTATATATGCGCCGCTCTATTATTGTTAGAGTGTTATAACTAAACTCAAGGGAAACATACAAATGGATATTCGGATCGTCAGGGAGTGGTATTGGTACTCTATAATAATGATACTAACACTATTAGCCTTGAGTCATCATAATATCACGGAACAAAAAATATACCATTTTTCGCTCAGAGTACTGACTGGACAAAGGGATTGTCTGATTGATTGCCTTGCGAACATCAACAGCATGTGTTATCTGAACGAATCCCGAGTTTGGACTATTGGCCCAAGCAACCCACCTGCTTAGATATCAGCATGCGTAAAGATCAAGGACCTGTCGAGACGTACATTGGCTGGTCGACGTCTGGGACCATTGGACATTGCTCTGGATTTAAACCGACAACAGGTGGTTTCGGGGCGTGGCCCCAATCTTTAGCGTCTAAATGGTGAGAGGAGTCGGTGAATATGGGCTGGTGCAGTGCTTCGGGGCGTTTAAAGGAGACGAAGCACGTGTAAACCGTAGTTCCCGAGGATCCTTCTTTGTCACTGAAGTGCTGTACTACACGCACCTGTCGAATGATGTAGCTATTCCCGTCTCTTATTCGGTCGACAAAGTAATGAAAAGGCACAGTATCGCTATTAGCACTTAGAAACTGGGCCTGAAGACTGTTGCAGACAAAGCCGGTTGGGACCGTCAATGCTGCAGCCGCGAGGGACTGCGCCAGCAGATGGCCGCCAAACACACCGCGTGCTGCACCGGGACGAAATGCTCGTGAAGCAGATACAAAGTGACCTTCCTCAACAGGATACAGCGCAATAAGTTCCGCAAAGTCGGCCGGAGGCGGGGATTGACTCGCCATTTGCGCGGACAGAGGGAGTTGGATTGAGAGCATAGGCAGTAGCGGGGATGTCTCGTAATATTGCGGGGAATGTGCTCAGCGGGGTTTGTACCATTTATAGTTTTAATATAATAGGGTTTAACATTTATAGGGTTTATAGTAGTAGGGTTTATATTATAGGGCTTTTTTGCGTCATCATTAAACGCCGAAGACGCGTATGCGTGATTGCTTGAGCGTGGATACACGATCGGAGATCAGAGGCGACTACTGTGCAGCAAGGACGTGACAATACGTACTAACTAAGCAGTGGCCGCTGAAAAGATGCTAAATAACCAATCGACAACAACTTGCGGTTCTTAGCTTGATAAATATTTTTTTCTACTACAATATTGCTATTGCCGTCGTAGTACCGGCAAGAGTCTTGAAGTTGCTCCTTCTGCTCGGTCTTCGAGGTCGAGGTCGAGATCAGTCAGGGTCAGGGCCCAAATTCCCGCGTTTCCTTTCCCCGCCTCGCCGCAGCCACGCTCTTTCGCCTCCATCACGACTTTATTGTGTTTTTGCTGTTCGATTGATTTCTTCTTCTCTTTAATTTCCTTTCAAATCCTATAATATACTGCAAAGATTTCTGCCGCGATGGCCTCCAGCGCCTCTTCGCGCAGTATCCCGGCATCCCGACGCACTCGCGTGGTTATTTCGTGCACCGAGTGCCATCGCAGAAAGCAGAAGGTCTTTCTTCCTCTTTTTTGATTTGAATGATTTTGTTTTATCCCTTGTGCGTACTAACACATGCTTTGCAGTGCGACCGACAGCAGCCATGTAACCAGTGCCAAACGCGGAAAGTTGAAGGCCTCTGCCACTACGCATGCAGACCGCCGCCATCCTCGAGACCGCCTCTTCCACCCTCAGCTTCTTCGTTCGGTTCCACCGAAAAGGCCTCTTATCGTCTTTCAAAGCTCCAGGCATACTCTGCGTCAACTGCGGCCTCCTGCTCGTCGACCGTTGCTTCTCTTTCCTCGGCTGCCACCAGCGAATCGCTTTCGGACTCTCCCAGCCCGCCCCGACTCAACCCTCTCTCGAACGTCAACTATAATACGCCCGCTTCCGACTACAGCTCTCCTTCTTCAATCGCTGACGAAGCATACGTCCCGAAGCCAGCTATTGCCGCCACCTCCTTTCCTAATTTCTCCTTCGCAAATAACTCTCAGTCCCGTCTAACCCCTCGCCACCGCGCCGCGTCGATTGACTCGGCCAGCGATGGTAGTCTTGACGATGATGATGATGATGACGACGAGGCAATGGACGAGCAAGCAGCTTACGATCCACAATCTTCCGACGCTGCGTCAGACTTTGAAAATGATCTCGATGACGAGGACGACGAATACAGCGACATTGTCGACGTTCTCGGGTATTTTAGATCTGGCGTCTCGAACATTGCGCGAGATATTGCAGAGCTCAAACTTTCCCCTAAATTTATCTCCTCGGCGGATTTTTTCAACGCTGGTGGCGAGTTCAAAGCGCGCAAAGGAGTGTCTTCAAAGAATGCGAAAATTGTACAACGTATTCTGCGGCAAATGCCCCCGAAGCCATACGTCGAATTACTCATTCGGATTTTCTTTGGCGAGGCAAATTTTTCTCAGTCAATCAATGAAATTGAGTTCTGGGACTCGCTGAATAAGTGGTGGGTGTCGCCGAAAAGGGCTGAAAATGTTGTTGTTGCCACTATGACGTTCCGTGTAATGTCGATCGCTCTGCAGTTTGTTCCTGAAGAGAACCTTGAAACTGTGCGACAAATTGATGAGTCGCTTAGTAGTCTTTCTCATGACTACTCTCAATGCGCTACAGAATTGGCCGCTTTACTTCCCGACTGTGTTGATAAAGTGCACGAATGCATTTTGCACGCGGCATGGCTCAAGTTTGAGGCTCGAATGAAAGACAGCTGGTACTGTATCGCTACCGCTGTGCGCATGGCACAGGAGGTCAAGTTGCATGTTGAAGAAAAAGACTGCCCTCCTTCTTTTGAGCGTGAACGGAGGCGACGACTTTGGTGGACTATTTATTATTGGGATCGGTGTATGGGTCTTATCTTGGGACGACCAATCATGATTGAAGACGGTATTTGCCGTGTGCCATTACCGCTCGACCTCCCAGATGATTGCATGTATCCTGAGCTCAAAGATGGACCTGCGATTAGTGAATTTACTGGGCGAGTTCTTGCATTCAAGTTATCTGAGTACGTGTCTGATCTCGATCGCAACCCGCAGCGATTATTCCGGAATCTTACAATTTTTACTGCTTCGCTTCCCGGGTATTTCTCAATTTACTCACCTGATACTTCACTTGATGAGAAATACCCGTTCTTGGTTGCACACCGTGAGTCGCTGGCGACTACGATTTGCATGATTCTTTGCGCTCTTTATCGACGAAAGATTGCGATTCCAAATCCATTATCATTTTGTCTTCGACTTCTCACTGCCGCGGAAAGATTATTAGATATATCTCGAGAACACCAGTATAGACAGTTTATGATTGTTTACGCGAACCTGGAACCGTGCGTGCTCATGTGCCGTGAGATTTTGAAGATGAGTGGAAGATTAGCCGAAGCGAGATTTATTGTTTCGGCTGATCGAAGTGGAAACGCTATTGATGTTTTTACGTGTCTTAACTTTGTTGACGATGCGTTAAAAAGAATGCGACTGATCAGGACTCAGAATAAGATTGCAATCAAGGCTTATCGAATTCTCAAGGAATTAGTACGACGAGTCAAAATTCAAGTTGAGCGTGAAAAGGGCCGGTATAATGAGAGTCGAAGTGTATCTGCTATGCAGACTCCTATACCCCAAATTGTGAGCGATCTTCTCTCGCCACAACAGCAACGAGCGAATCAACTCCAACAAGATTTCTCCCAGCAACGACAAAGCAGTAAAGATCTTGATTCACCAGCTTCTACAGGAGCATCTTGTAGTTCTGCTGTATATTCTGATCGGCCAGACTATGCATCGATGGCAAGTAGTATCGGAACGAGCGATCATGAACCTGTTTCTGTGATAGATTATACAGAATACAATAATGATCATCTTGCTAATGATGCAGAAATGCTTGAGATTCTGCAACGGTTGAATGCGCAAGCTGCTGCTACAAATGCGATGTTACCAGCTGTTAATGGTAATGGATCCCCAATTACACCGTCTGAAGCTCAGATATCGTCAGTGGAGCCAGAACTGATTTGTGGTAAAGTACCGATTGTGATGCCCTTGAGGCCTACGATACTCGGAGATGGTGACGTGAGCGATGACAACCAATCGCAAGTAAACCATGGCAGATTACCGCCGCATATTCCTGGCACCGGGGGTGACTTGAATTATTTACCGGCACCTGATCACTTGAATCTGCAGCAGAATCCGCATGCAAATACCACGCACGCGACGGTTATTTTACCTCCACCGGATGTTGATTTTGCGGATATGGAGATGGATAGTGAGATGATGTTTAGCTGGGCAGATTCAGACTCATATTCGTATAATTCAATGGCGAATAATCATCAGCATGTAACCTCAGGAGCAAGTGGGAATGCGCACGAAGTTTTGGATAATACGGTCAACGGAGCCGAAGGAGTTATTGGGAATGGAGGGAGTGATTTTGCAATTTTTGTGTCTTAAAAGGAGGTGAATGTATTTTTTTTCTCTCTTTTTTTTTTTGTAATTCTACACTGCTGTGGATTCCCATGGAATTATGATATATGGTGGCGCTTTTTTATTTAACCTTTTGTTTACTATGTATCAATATATAAAGACATAAAAAACAATTGTTTTGCTATAGCCATATGCGGTAGCTTGTCAATGGCATTGTTGTCGTCGCCGACAGTGGTGAAAAATTGGCACTCGCTTGAGGGTGATAAGACCAGTTGTTCACCACACACGCACCCAATTTGTGCATTGGTGCAGTGCACAGATAAGAGCTTATCGCAAACCTTATTTTTGATAAGGTTATTTAGAATAAGAATCCTTCTTGTCTAATTGATTGTTGCTTTGCGTCGAGTCGAGTCTTTCTACGGATTATTATAAGAAAGATGTCTTCTGAAGATAGCTATTCTGAAAAGGATGCGCTTGTGCGTGTGACTTCGACGTCTGTTTACGAAGAGTCGTTCAATAGCAAGATCGTGAAGCATGCCACTGAATCGTCATCTTTACTCGTAAAGGAGACTGCTGACGAATTCAGTCATCTTCCTGATCGTGAAGCAGAAGTTTTGAGAGCTCAGGTTAGTGTTGCTGAGCCTAAGACTTCGTTCTTTACAATGTATAGATATTCTACTTCGCGTGATGTGATTTTCTTATTAGTAGCTACTGCAGCTGCTATTGCGGAGGGAACTATTCGTCCTCTTATCTCGATTATCTTCGGAAGCTTGACAGGAATGTTCACAGAGTATGCGAGAAGATTTACAACTGATCAAGCATACTTTTACAATTCGACGGAAGGGTTTTATAGTTATTCTAACGGTAGTTATTATGGCTATCAAGAACTTAATATGACTGAGTTTGGATATCCCTATGAGATGTATAATATGACTGGCTCAGAATATGAATATCTTACGCCCGATGAGTTTCAAAGCACAGTTAATAAGTTTATCTTGCAAGTTCATCTGCTTTGCTTTTTTAATGCTTTTCTGCTATTGTGAAAAAACTTCCACTAATACGGTTTAGGTACTTTGTTTATCTCGGCGTTGCTGACATCATTCTGTCATATTTTTCCATCTTTGTCTTTATTGATCGTGGACAGATTCTCTCTGGTCGTATCCGCGAGAATTATCTTACAGCCACAATGAAGCAAAATATTGGATACTTTGATAAACTTGGGTCAGGAGAAGTTACTACTAGAATCGCATCTGACACCACGCTAATTCAAGAAGGAATGTCTGAGAAAGTTGGATATATTGTTGCTAATTTGTCTACCTTTATTACTGTTTATATTCTTGCTTTTACGAGATTTTATATCTTGACGTTCATTATGCTATCTGTTGCTTTTGTAGTAACGATTTCGTTAATAATATCTTCTGGATTAATGAAGAAATATTACCAAAAATCAGGAGCGGGATATGCTGTCGGTGGAACTCTTGCCGAGGAAACTATTTCCAGCATTAGAAATGTTCAAGCTTTTGGTATTCAGGATAGATTAGCTGCACATTATGATAAATATCTAGAAATCAGTGAACGGTATGGTATTAAAGCTGGATTTGCTTTGGTAAGTTTCTCTCTTTATGTGGCTGCTTGGAACTCTGGTTAATGGGATTTTAGGGAATTATGACATCTATGGTATGGCTTGGATGCTATAACAATGATGCTTTAGCATTCTGGCAAGGAACTCGGTTTATACGTGAAAATAGAATGTCGGTTGCACAAGTAATTTCCATTATTTTACTATCAAATCAGGGATCATTTGCGCTTTCGGGAATCGCACCACATTTTAGATCAGTTTCTCAAGCTCGCTCTGCTGTTACAAAGATTTTCGCAACAATCGATCGTGTTTCGGTTGTTGATTCGTTGAGTGAAAAGGGATTAAAGTTGGATACTGTTAAAGGTGAACTCGAATTGAAAAATGTTAAATTTATATATCCTTCACGACCTGATGTTTGCGTCTTGAATAATTTTAATTTAAAGATATCTCCTGGAAAAACTGTTGCGTTGGTTGGTGCTTCTGGATCTGGAAAGTCTACTATTATCGGATTAATTGAGAGATTTTACGTCCCGTTAGCTGGACAGATTCTGTTCGATGGAGTACCTATTGAGAAACTCAACGTACGATGGCTTCGGCAGCAAGTATCGTTGGTTTCTCAAGAACCCACACTTTTTGCATGTTCAATTTATGAGAATGTTGCTCATGGACTTATTGGAACTCCATATGAATTTTCTTCTGATGAGAAAAAGAGAGAATTGGTCAAGTCCGCTTGCGAACAAGCTAATGCTATGACTTTTATTTCTACTTTCCCCGAAGGCCTTGATACCCCTGTTGGTGAGCGTGGATTATTAATGTCTGGAGGACAAAAGCAAAGAATTGCCATTGCTCGTGCTATTGTTAGTGATCCAAAAATTCTATTACTTGACGAAGCTACTTCTGCACTTGATACCAAGAGTGAAGGAATTGTTCAGGATGCACTTGATAAAGCTGCGCAAGGTCGTACCACGATTGTTATTGCGCATAGATTAAGCACTATTAAAGATGCTGATTTAATTGTCGTTATGAGAAAAGGTGTCATTGTTGAACTTGGAACTCATAAAGAATTAATTGACAAGAACGGTGATTATTTCGCACTTGTTGAAGCTCAGAAAATTGAGAAACAAAAGGAAATTATCAAGACTAAGATCCAGCAAGAGTTTGAAGAGTCGGAAGAATTAGTTGAAGAAAACGTGGAAGCATTGTCAAAGACGAAAACTGGTACTTCGCTTTCAAGTGCCGCCATTGCTAATACGCCGCCTAAAGATGAGATTGATGAAACTAAGTACACAATGAGGGAGTTGATGTGGTTTTTAATTGATCTTCAAAAAGGTTATAATAGACTTAATAGTCTTGGCATAATACTATCATTAATAAACGGTGTTGGTTATATTGCACTCGGATTTTTTTACGGAGGTGCAGTTGAAGCATATACGCACATTCCGGATTTTGACTACGTTACGCGACAAATTTCGATTTTCGCAGGTCTTTTGTTTATGGAATCTATATTAGTTTCAATCGCATCTTCAGGATCACAGGCATTGTTTTCCTTTTCGAGTCAGAAATTAGTTCGCAGAATTAGATTTATGACGTTTAGACAGATTTTAAGACAAGATATTAGTTACTTTGATCGAGAAGAAAATACTGCGGGTAGTTTGACTACTATGTTGTCGCAAGATGCTCAAGCTATTGAAGGTACGCATTCTTTCCTATATAATGTTAAATCAGGCACTAACGATTGCAGGTTTGACTGGCCCCACATTTGGACAGATTAGTAACGCTTTAATGACTATATTATCTGGTTCAATCGTTTCAATCATTATAACCTGGAAAATGGGCCTTGTTTTAACCGCTACTATGCCAATTATTGTTGGTGGAGCTTTCTTCAGACTTTATATTCTTGCTTCATTTCAAGGAAATATGAAGAGTAGCAACCAATCTGCGTCTAATTATGCATGTGAAAATGCGTCCGCTATTCGAACTGTTTTATCACTTACGAGGGAAAATGATGTTTTACAAACATATCATAAAACCATCGAAAGTCAACATCGTTCAAGTATCGCGGCTACCCATAAGAGCTCATTTATGTATGGAGTTTCTCAAGGTATGCAATTTTTCATCTTTGCGCTCGCTTATTGGTATGGTTCCACATTTATTAGAACTGGTGAATATACTGTGTTGAGATTTTATATCACTTACTGCGCGTTGATTGCTGGTGCGCACGCTGCTGGTATGGCTCTTTCTTATGCTCCAGATATGGGAAAAGCCAAATTCGCTGCTGCCAACATTAAAAAGACACTTTGCCAAATTCCTGAAATTGATACTTGGAGTACGGCCGGTGATACTCCTGAGAATGTTCAGGGAGATATTGAGTTTAAGGATGTGCATTTCCGATATCCTACTAGATTACAAGTTCCTGTTCTTCGAGGACTTAATTTGAAGATTAAGAAGGGGCAGTATGTTGCTCTAGTTGGAGGGTCTGGATGTGGTAAAAGTACTACTATCGGATTGATTGAAAGTTTCTATAGACCACTTTCAGGATCGATTACCTTGGATGGACGAGATATCAGAGAGTTTAATATCAATCGATATCGTGAACAGCTCGCTTTAGTTCAACAAGAACCTACGCTTTACGCAGGAACTATCAAAGAGAATATCTTATTTGGTACAACTGAGCTTGACGTTCCTGATGAGCGCGTTTATTCAGTTGCTAAGCAGGCTAATATTCATGATTTTATTATGAGTTTACCTGATGGATATAACACACTCTGCGGATCTAAAGGAACTCTACTATCAGGTGGTCAAAAGCAGAGAATCGCAATTGCAAGAGCACTTATTCGTGAACCTAAAGTATTGCTTTTGGACGAAGCAACTTCTGCCCTTGATTCAGAATCCGAAAAAGTTGTTCAAGCAACGTTAGATCTTGCTTCAAAGGGTAGAACAACGATTGCCATTGCTCATCGTTTAAGTACAATTCAAAATGCTGATGTTATTTACGTATTTGATGCTGGTAGAGTTGTCGAAAGTGGAACTCATCAGGAGTTGTTGGTGAAGAGAGGAAAGTATTACGAGCTTGTTCAATTACAGGCTCTTGAAAACTCGGGTTGAGTGCATTTTACATATACGTATTAGAGAACACGGAATTATTTGATTTTTTAAAGCATTATACACACATACAGAGTAGAATACTTCGGAACATACAGCATTTGAATTTATATTATTAAGCGATAGAAATACACGATACAATTAACTTTACTAACTCTAAAACTACTATTCTCTTCATGAAAAGACTCATTTGATTAATGTAATCCTTCAAACAGGTTTTAGTAGTTTGGAATATGGGAAACAAAATGCTGGATTGACTCTCAAAATATCCTCTTTCGCAAGTCGAGGCAAAAGAACAGTCTGTTTTGTTCTTGCCATTATACTTTCTCTTCAGAGGGCATTTGACTAGTACCAATAATAATCGATTTTATACTGTAGACATGTAGTTTTCACACAATTTAAAACAAGTACTAGTGCAAATCCTCGATCTTCTTGTCGCTGCCATACGCAAGAGTAGCATAGTGACCACTAATGACAATCAAATTCTGAGGATGACAGCCATACGATATTCAAGGCAAAGATTTATGCTACTTTTAGTTTTTTTTTCACCATAGAAAACCTGAACACCAAGCAGTATTTCAAGAAAGATACTAGCTTTTATTGTATACTATAAGCCAGCGAGGAAAACAACTGGTGTATTATGGCGGGTCTTTATTAGAAGATACTGCAATATCAGCATATATGTATTTGAATTTATATATGAGACATATCTTGCAGGACAGCGATCATAGTTGTAAACCCACTGTCTTCGTGCATTGTAGAAGTTTACAATCACTTTCGTATGAAGCGGCAACGTGACGGAAGATTTATACATTATACAATACTATATACTGAATATGAATACAAAACAACAGGCAGAGTAATCGGAATTCTCCAGACTTCAAATACTCCAAAAGTTAGAGTTATTCATAGGGCTGGTAGAGGCATTTTGGTGCCGCTTCCAAATATCATGAAGTAGAAGAAAAAGAAGTCTGTATCAAAGGAGATGCGATATTCAGGACGACTAATGGATATGCTCCTATAGTGACTCTTTTTCATTTTCTGTTGGCCACCGAGGCGTAGAAAAAAGGCTTGAAAAGTCAGTTATAATTAGCTCAATCAGCAGGCTCGGGGCCTTCGGAGAAGTCGTAGCAAGGATTCGGAATGTGGGTACATGAAAAAGACTCATTTGAAGGGTTAACAGAACTAGCATTCGCAGCCTCTATAGCAAATGTGGGCTTTGGGAATCTGAGACTTGGCAAAGCGAATGGTGACAAGATAAATAATACCTGAAGGAGCTATAACTTTAAACAGAGAAGAGTAGAAGACGGGGTTCAGTAGACTCTGCTAGGAGAGTAGGAGGCGGAGGTCGAGTGAACGGTGGAGGGAATTTATAAATTCTCACAGAGTGAATAATCTTATATATAGTTTCGGGCAGGCCTTGGTCAATCATTACACGTGCAATTGCAGGAAGTGCATATACAGACAGTTAGTTGTCCAGAGAGTACAAATTGTAAGACCCCAGCCGCGATGCACGGTGCCTTGTTCCCTTGTTCATTCGTGATTATCGGCTTTGTTTTATGTGGAACTCAGCCGATCTTGCCTACTCAACTTTCCATCTTTGAGTATTCAGAATGCTACACTAAATGCACTAACAGGTATCAAAGCCGTATCTGAACTATTATGGTATAAATGTTTCGCGTTTGCCAGAAATGGCCAGGTAACAATACAGAATCACGAAAGTCTTGAGAAATACAGATTGAAAACTGACGCTGTTGATATAGGGTTTTGTATAGGGTCGTCGTTATAGGGTTTAAATGAAAGTCTGTATAGGGCTTGTGTTATAGGGTTTAAATAGAGCATAATTAGGATCAACCTAATGACAGAATTTCACAGTCAATAATAATAGAGCATACATATATGCAGAACTTGTACAAAATTGAAAGCATCCAAAAATGCATATTAAGAAAATGTATATTAGACTATTAGACAAACTTCTAGATCCCCTTCATTACGTACACGAACAACACTCTTTCAAAAACTTTGATCAATAACGAGATTTTACTCTTCATGCTTATTCCAAAGCTGGACAAATGAATAAAATAAAAGATAAAACAAAAACATACTACCAAATAGGACCCACGCCCATCTCATTACTACTACCGTGATATTTAGTATCAAAACTAATTTGCTATTCCGTCAATTCTCTGTCTCTGCATTTGAGGACTTATCGCCGGCCCAGTAATCAGCATCTCCCTCAACATCAGCAGGAGCATTACTGTTAGTTTCATTTTGAGCTGAGGCAGATTCGGCTTCTGTTCGGGCTTGATCTTCACTAGGGTTAGCAAGTTCTAACGCTGGAGTTGTATATATTGACCTCGCACCTTCATGATCTTCCTCGGAATGTATAGCATGAGCAGCAATCGATGCTTCCTCTGAGGCTTTAATATCTTCTTCAACACCTTCTTCGGTAGGCATAATTGATTCACGAGGTAAAACGCTGACAATGAGAGTATCATCATCTTCTTCTTTGGCAGGGAGTTCAATATATTGAAATGGGTCCTCACTGCCTTGGAGAACAGAGTCGAGACCTTCACCAGCGCTTCCTTTCTTTGCAATTCCCTCAAACATCTCGACTTCAGCGCGAGTAATGCATGTAGCTTGCTTGAGAATCTTAGCCGAGATACTTTCTGTGATATCAAGCGAGTACTTGAAATATTCATATTTGAGCTTTTCAAGGCCGTCGACTTGACTAGTTAGATCCATGAGTGCACTACGATAAGTTTCCAAATTGCGTTGTTTCTTCTTTCCAAGCTTCACATTCTGTTTCTCGGTTTTTCGAAGTTGTTTCGTGCGCGCAATTGTCTCTTTCTGGAAATCGGCCTCATGGGCTTTTGTGAGCTTCTTATAACTTTCCAGCTCAGTTTTCACCGGCGCTTCAAATCCGTGAGGAAAGCTCTCGGAAAGAATTCGATGGTGGTTTGCTGCTAGGTATTGTAATCCTGAAGCCGAGCTTAATCCGTCTTTAGACGCGCCTGCACCGCGACACTTTGCGCATGCTTGAATCGCGGCACCAAAGTCATTCTCTGCTTGAGCTACTTGAGCCAGAGCAGCTCTTAAGGCGGCGGCAGCGGTGAGAAGAGTCTCATAAGCGGCAATGTTGTTCTCGATATCATCTTTGGAAACGATTGTTTTTGGCAGCGGAGGAGGAGCGGGAAACGTGACTGAAGCAAGTGTCGGTGGGAACTTTGCAGTCGACATTGTGCCAGAAGGCGAAAGTGGTGCCGTTGATTCAATTGCTGTTTCTGACATTGCTTGTAATTTTTTTCTTCTTTGCTGTATCTATTTGGATTTTGCGAAAGAGTTGTAGGTCGGAATATCAAATGAGAAGGCTGGTGGTACTTAGTCTTCCTAATGCGGTCTGGTTCTTGTTTTGGAGAGTGTTCCACGGGTCTATGACGTAGAGATAAGCTCACGTGCGCTCCGACTCAGGCGCCTATCGTCAGATCTACATCGGGCCTTAAGGCGACTGCAGATTGCAAAGGAGTTGTTATTTTAGGACTAATAGCATGAGATAAAACCCCATCACAGTTGAGTAATGTACAAGTAACTAATCATCCATTTCATCGTCGTCGTCGTCGTCGTCATCGTCGTCAAAGATTTCGTATTCACCAGCATCGCCATCAGCATCTTCCTGCTGTTGTAAAATCCCCAGTAATTCTTTCAATTTATCTCCCCCACCTGCACTTACTGCTGAAACTGCTTCCAGGACCTCGCGTTCTTTGTCGTTGCCATTGTTGCTATTGCCTTGCTCGCTATCACTTCCGCTCTCGTCTGGCATGGCTTCATCTGGGCTTTCTTCTTCTAATATTCGAGCAACGTCCATTTGCTTGACTAGTTGTCCATTGTACAGTGCTTTCAATTTAAGTCGGACTATTCTTCGTAGTTTCGACATCGTTGTAGCTTTGTACCATCCATCATGCTCAGTAGGAACTTCTCTAATTTTCCCATTCTTGATCAATTCAGAAAGAACCGGATCTGTTATGTCACAAAGTTGAAAACTTCTACTGGATGGTAAATGAATTCCGTCAAAGATGTGTTGAGGAAAGTCGCTTTTTTCCTCACTATCTCCATTACCTTCGTCTTCTTCATCTAGTTGTAGTCGTTGTTGTCGTTGTTGCTTATGTGTCATCATTTCTTCCTCATCTTTATTCGTGATTCGAAAATACTCAGTTTGATAAATTGAAAATTTCTCATCTGTTCTCGGATCAATTCCGTACTTTGTATACGTAGTTCTCCAAGGCCCTGTTTTCCATGAGTATGCAACATAAGGAAGAAGATGTTTCGCATATGTATACCAAGCATAGCGTACGTCCGGAGTAAGAATCTCCTCTTCCAAGGCACGTCTGGTCCATATGGGTCTTTTCTCAAAAGTTTCTTTTAATTTCTCCAATAACTCAATAGTCTGTGGATTAGCCGGTGTATCTTTGGGTGGAGGTAAATTCAGCTCAGGATACTCTGGGCCCGGAATAGGTTCGAGATCTGTCCAGCGAACTCGCTTCATTAGAACTCTTCGAGACGCAAAGCGATTAACAAGTTTGGTTGTGCCAGATGCGTCTGTTACTGCTGTTACAGCTGGATTCTGACGATATGCATAGGGGAACGGGACTGTGATTAGAGAAAATCGAGGCGGTGGTGGCATATCTCGATCCGTGGGAATATCGGAGGAGTCATCTGTGAGATTTAAGTTCTTGATTGCATCATCTGCACGAGATTATTAGTGAGTATCAGTATAGAGATCAAAGAGAACTTACAATCGCCTGTAAAGATTGAAGACCGCATTTCAGAGAGAAATGGCGAATTTATAGTGTTGTATTGGAAATCAGCGACCTCTGCGTCAGTCAGATATACGTTCATGATACATTATCGATTAACACAACGCACCTCTGAACCTCACAGAATGATTTACGATAGCAGCCGGAGTAGCAGAATATTCATCTGGGTATGCAGCCAGTGTCTTTCTCAAGTCCCCGCCATGTGCTTCCAAATGAGCTTTTTTTACGCGAACTTTAAGCACAACCGAATGAGAAGAAGTTGCCGAGCGGGAGAATATTGGATGTTGGAAATGATCTTCAGGTCGTAGTCGCAACTCGATTCGAGTCTGGCCGCCAGAGTTGATTGTCTATAGATCAATCGCTGTTAGTACGGAGAGCGAGTAGACGATCAGGTCAATGTACCTTTCGCACGGCAGATTTCCCACCAAGCGTCTCCAGTGCTCTGTCGGCGTTAACAACCGCGGCCGGATGCTCGACGCAGGTTATTCGCGGCAGAATATCGAGATTGGAAGTCATGGGTCAAATCATTGGGTAGGAGGGGGGGAGGGGATGGTTGGAGATGATGGAAGAGCTCGAGGAGGTGAGCCGCGTGTAGAAGGGCCCTTAAACAGCACCAGCAGTACTTGAGTACAGTCTACAGTGACTTATCCAATAGACCATACGCGACAGTGAACTACATACAGCAGTCTACTCAGCCCAATAAGCACAATGCAAATATACACGATATCAAAAGGGATCAAGTCCGCTGACATAATGTAAGCATGTGGGTGTTGTACTTACCATTAGTGTCACGCAACTCATCTACGGATGACAGGCAAGCTGCGAGGGTGACCGTCAACATAGGGCAAGTGCAGTCTTGAGGCAGGCACGACCTTCACCGCGTCGCGCTTTCTCAGGCATTTGAAAATTGTTGCTGGTTCTTTGTGCCCGGAATCATAACTGTTTCTGTGATCAATTGGTTTATTGACTGTCAGCTGTAGCCGATATGAAGGGCTTCAAGCAGCGTGTGGTGTGTAAATCCCGTGTTTCCACGTCTTCTCCTTGAAATGTCTCCTCCCGCTCCGCTAACAATCTGGCGTCTTTTTCTACAGCTCTCGCGTTCTCGCAGCACGCACGACTCGGATAAACCCGCTTCTCCCGTGTCTTCCTCTTCTTCGCCGTCGCGATCCGCGTCTGGATCAAAAAGCAGCAAGAGCAAGGACAAAGACAAAGACTCCAAAGATGCCTCTCCACAGCAACCTCCACCACAAACACTGCCTTTGACTCCCGCAAACCGCGCCGACACCAAGTCTTCCGCGAAGCTGGGAACTGCTTCTGCAGCTGCGACGTCGTCAAAACCGGCTGCAGCTGCTGCAATCGTTCCGCCCACAGTCGTCGTCGCGCCATATGCGTCAGGATCTGTTACTCCGCCTCTGCAGACTCAGGGCGGCATCGCTGGCACTTCCGCCGCGGCTGACGCCTTTGGTTCGCCTGCGGGACCGACACCGTCAAGCCCTACCACCTCTAATGTAGTACGGTTCCCTTTTCTATGTATTTTTCTTTGTTATCGCGCTGATTGCTGACCATCGCTGTTTCAAATAGAATCATATCCCGCCTCCGGGGGCTACAGAGACTATGCCCGGCGATCTGACGGCTCCTCGACATGGCCAGCAGCGCTCGCCGACTTTTGATCGCCTCAAGAATGGGCTACCAGACGAGCAACTAACTACCCCATCCCGCCGGCATCACTCGTCGCGTTTCGAAGTTTCTGCCAAGCGTGAACTGGAAAAGCTGCCTGGATTTCATGAGGTTGCGGTCAATTCGCGGCAAGAGCTGTTTTTTCAAAAGATCGAGCAGTGCAATGTCATTTTTGACTTTAACGACCCGTCGTCGGATATCAAATCAAAGGAAATTAAGCGCGTGGCTTTACATGAATTGCTCGATTTCGTATCAACTTCGCGAATGACATATACAGAGCAAATGTATGCTAGCGTTGTTGATATGTTTGCTCGAAATTTGTTCCGTCCGATTCCACCGCCTGTTAATCCTGTTGGAGATATTTATGATCCTGACGAGGATGAGCCTGTGTTGGAAGTTGCTTGGCCTCATATGCAAGTTGTTTACGAGTTTTTTCTGAAATTCGTAGAATCGCCGGATTTTCAACATAGCGTAGCGAAAGTCTACATCGATCATCACTTTGTACAGCAACTGCTTGAACTTTTTGATACTGAAGATCCTCGTGAACGTGATTATTTGAAGACAACGCTGCATCGTATATACGGCAAGTTCTTAAATCTGCGGTCGTTTATTCGACGCTGTATTAACAATGTATTTTTCCAATTTACATATGAGACGCACCGATTTAATGGAGTTGCAGAATTGCTGGAGATTCTTGGAAGTATAATTAATGGATTTGCATTGCCATTAAAAGAGGAGCACAAGATCTTCTTAGCGAGAGTTCTGATGCCGTTGCATAAAGCAAAAAGCTTGAGTCTATATCACCCACAACTTGCGTACTGTATCGTTCAATTCATTGAAAAGGATCCAACTTTAACTGAAGAGGTTATTCTGGGATTATTGCACTACTGGCCTAAAGTTAATAGTCCCAAAGAGGTTATGTTTTTGAATGAGATTGAGGATATTTTTGAAATTCTTGAGCCATCAGAATTTTTAAAGATTCAAGTTCCTTTATTTACTCAATTAGCAAAGTGTGTTTCAAGTCAGCACTTTCAAGTTGCGGAACGCGCGTTATATCTTTGGAATAATGAATACTTTGTTTCATTAATGTCTGAAAACGTCGAAACCATTCTTCCAATTATGTTTGCTGCGTTATACCGAAACGCAAGAGGCCATTGGAATCGAACTATTCATACAATGGTATGTAATGCAATGAGGATGTTTATGGAATTAAACCCTGCCTTATTCGAAGAATGTTCAGCTATTTATCGTGAGCAAGAAGAAAATGCTGAAGCAAGAGAGGAGCATAGACAATTACTTTGGAAGCAAGTTGAAGAAAGTGCAAAAGAAAATAGTGAACATTTAACAGAATCTCCCACATCTGCTTCCACTATGGTTCAATGATGTCCAGTAACGATTTTTTGTTTTTGCTTTTCGCGTTTCTTCAGATTCGGTCTGAATTACAGCCCTTTCTTTTTTATTTTTGAACAAGAGTGGATAAAAAATTGAGCTTGAAGTTGTGTGTTGGGACGTACTTTGAATTTGTTACCCTTTGTGTTTGCTTATGTGTTTTTTTTACAGTCATATCGTCATTCTCCGGCATCTTTTTTTTTACCTATCTTTTGCGTTTATTTTCTTGTTTGTCTTTTGTCTTTTGTCGTTCATCTTTGTTGTGGTCCTTTTTTTTTTCCTGTTACCTCATTTTTCTTTATATTACATCTTTCTAGCAAACTTTTAGCTGGTATTATTAGCCTTTGTACAAATTAAACTTCTTCTTTTCTTTCTTATTTACCGCATAATTTCACTTATTCCATCTTCTCCTTATTTCAGTTTATTTCTACCATATACTTTTGACTTCTTTAAATCTATAATTATTTAACACTGAATAAAATATTTCAAAGTTGTGCATGTATTTAATATCTCAAAAAGGAAAAAAAAAACATAAATATATAAACAAAGAGAGGACGCCATCCAAATAAGCAAAAGAGGAAAAAAAATCTAAAAGTTACCAACACCGAGATTATAAAGCGAAAAAATACAAAAACAACACGGTAAAAATTGAAAACAAAACAAGTTTTAAAACGTAATACAAAAGAAAAAAAAAAGAAGAGAAGGGAAAACTTGTGGAAACCGAAGACATAAAAACTCCTTTTGTTAACGAGGTAATAATAAAAAAAAAAAATATAAAAAGGGAAAGGCAAGAGAAAGTTTTAAGCGGTATCGGCGTTGTATCGTGTGCCGGACGACCATTGGTAGATCCAATCATGATTATTTGGATTGGCAGCTGCTGCGACTGCTTGTTGTTGCTGTTGTTGTTGCTGTTGCTGTTGCTGTTGTTGTTGTTGTTGTTGCTGTTGCTGTTGCTGATGATGTTGATGTTGATGTTGTTGTTGCTGTTGCTGATGTTGTTGCTGATGTTGTTGCTGTTGCTTTTGTAGCTGTTGCTTTTGCTGCTGTTGCTGTTGCTGTTCAAGAAAATGGTTCATCTGTTGTTCAGGTGAAGAATGAGCCGAACCACTAGCGGATAATGCGCGAAGATCATTTGACGAGATTGTTCTTGCCGAGTCTGGATTATTTTTGTTGCTATTATTATCAGCTGCATTATTCGAGTCTTTGTTATTCATGATTAATGACATATCATTCCAATATTGCATGGCTGAGATATTATAAAGTTCATCTTCCTCATATGGACCTTCACCATCTTCATCATTATTTCCTGGAATTTGCTGTTCTTGTCGCGGATCATTATTACGATCACCATATGTACTTTCTTCATCATCTTCATCATATTCATTGTTTGTATCATCATCGGTTTCAGTTTTGATAGTAACTGCTTCGGCTTGCGATAGAGAAGAACGTTTTTCAATCTCAAACATTGGAATCCTACTGATTGCTAAATCCAATTTCTGCAGCGCTTGAGCCATTTGTTCAAATCCTCGACTAGAAACTCTCAGACTCCATCGATACTCATCTAAACATGCTTTATAAAATTTACGTTCTTCAGCATCCAATGCTGTGGCAAAGAGTAAAGCAGCAAATGAACCTACTAATGCGAAATTAGTGGCAGACGAGGCATACCAAAATGCTTGTATATGTTCTGGTTTTAAGTTTTTCACAAAATCCATTGCAGCTTGAAGTCGTACTCGAGCAGCTTGACGACAAACTGCTACAATTTCAGGTTGTGTATTCGGCGTAAGAGCATGAATTATTCGCCGATGTAACGTAATTTCAGTAGCAAAATACGCTACGTGCAATGATCCATTGGAAGAAAGTTTCCGCATTTTTGGTTGGCTGTTCATTCGAAGACTTTCAGGAAGATTCTGATACCAATCTTTAAGTTTTATCTGTATCGGTTTTGCTTGTTCTAAAACCAATTCAATGTCACGTAATTCACGTTCTGCTGAGACGGTAAAAAAAGTAGATAATACTTCATGGACGATATCCGATAATGAAATCATTTCTTGAAAAAGTCTTCGACCATTCTCAACTTCTGCTGAACCATCTTGATCAGACTCATCAGCAGCAGTTTCAGGGAAATCATCAGAAGTAACATTTTTCACAATCCAATTCCGCTTGTCGATGTGTGATGGCCGCGATTCTGTTAACGCGTGCCATTTATCTTGTAACCATACAGCCCAAGCAAGTCGTCTTCGCAGTCCTCTTTCCCATTTCGGAACTCTCCATCTCTCGCATTCAAGACCCAGTCCTAGTTCTTCTGCCAATGCAACGACATGCGAGCATAGAGGCCAATCAGCCGCGCCACTTTGTCGGCGTTGAAGAAGAAGTAAACCAGCTTGAACTGTAGAAATTTTCGGAAGTAAAAGGACATCGGAGAATGATTTGTGAGCAATTTGAAAAAGACGATCTGCGTCAGGTTTTGGCAATTGAGCAAGTTCTGGGTCGTATGACCACCAATTAAGTGCTAAACAATAGACAGCTGCGAGCAATGGCGGAGATAGTTCACGATGTGTTCGAGAGTATTTTTCAAGAAATACCTT
Organism: Myxozyma vanderwaltii; assembly: GCA_030556335.1. Lineage (NCBI taxonomy): Eukaryota > Fungi > Ascomycota > Lipomycetes > Lipomycetales > Lipomycetaceae > Myxozyma > Myxozyma vanderwaltii. Next base: position 47,095 of record JAKTPV010000042.1, read on the forward strand.
TTTGTGAAGGATCGGGAATGACGGGTGCACTATTCGAAAGTACAACTCAAGTAAAGCTTGTCCGTGAGGGGCGACTATTCGTTCAATGTCATCGACCGATTCCATTATTTCTTTGTACTTTTGGATATTCGAACGGTCGAATTCGAGTCTGAAAACCGCATCGGGAGCAACTTTACGTAGTATAGAGCCGGACGAGAGCTCTGCCTCGTCACGACGGTCAAAGGGCATGTGCGCGAGGAAGCCGTAGTCGAGTACGGAGGAAGTTCCTACGAAGGTTGATCCGCGCGAGCTCAAACCCAGGGTTTTTTTGAGAAGAGAATGGCCGCGAAAAGTGGAGTAGTCGTCGATGGGAAGGGTGTCGCGGATAGCTGGCTTGCTGTCGCAGACAGGGAAACTCGATGAGCTGGATGAAGTTGATGCGACAGCTGGTGTGGATTGGGACGATGATGCGTCCGAGGCATTGAGGGCAGAAGCGGTCGGTGACGATCCGTCGAGCCTGCAGAGAGCGAGTAAGTATCGTGGACACCAGGCAGAAAAAAGAGCATCGTCGATTTGGGCTTACCGAGCGGTCTTTGCAGCGACGGCTGATGCGGTGGACGAGTCCTGTACGGCATCGCGCTTACGCCGGGGCTTCGGTCCCTCCACGAACGTGCAGCTTTGTTTCCTGAATCTGCACAGCACGCAAGCGTCGTCGTTTGGCGGAATAAAGCAGCGGGATTTGCGCTTGCGGCAGGAGTCGCAGGGCCTGGCTTTCTGTCCCGCGTGGAGGGAGATGAGAGCCGCTGCGTGCTGTTGCTGCTGCTGCTGTTGCGGTGACAGACCGGGACCAGGCAGGCCCGGCACCACCGACTGCTGCGGCGGATAAAAAGGCATTTGCGCCTGTTTCTGCGCGGACGCCTGAAACCGCGGCTGCTGCTGCTGCTGCTGCTGTTGAAGATGGGGCTGGGTTGCAGTTCCCGCGAGCGAAAGCATTTGCGCCTGTTGCTGACTCTGGCTCTGGATCCGGCTTTGGCTCTGGCCCGGCGGCGACGCATTCCAGACCGAACCGGCAGGATTTGGCGGCATTACGGCCGTAGAACTGTGAAGCAGAAGTGAAATCAGAGAGACTCGCGAGCTCTCTTCTGCTTCGTTGCTTCTGATTTTTTTTGGCTGATGAGATGATTCACGTCAATACTATTAATTTGGGGTTGGAAATACCATGGAGGTTAGGGTGCAGTGCCCACCGCCGCTGTGCCCACTGTAGATGCTGGACGATAAGCCTGGAGCAGCTTCTTCTAACTTTGGCCTTTGAGTACTGTGCTGCTTTTTCATTCACATTAGGAACGGGATTTATAGAGGGCATTGTGGTTTTTGTTGTGCGATGTGTTATTGAGAGTGTGTCCAAGGCCAGCTTCATGTGGGCTGCCTACGAATAAAATCTTGGTTCCAGGTGGGGCCTGGATTGTTCACCTCGCGAAATTCTTGTGTCGGGTGGTGAATGGTATTGGTTAACTATAAATTCGATTCTTGATACTAGACTCTTCCTGCGTATTGTTTGAGTATATTCTTCAGTGTATTGGGTCTGCAGTTAAAGGATCGTTCTACGCGTACTGCACCACCAGACCAGAGTCTTTGTACTGTTCTCTGTGCTGTTTAAAACTTGAAATATCCGAACCACGCAAATATCTGATGAAGATCTCAATTAGCTATAGGACTCTTTTTTATAGAATACTGTAGCTACAGGACTCTGTTTTATAGAGTACTGTAGCTATAGGACTCTGTTTTATAGAATACTGTTAGTCACTTAACCGGTATTACTTGGCTCTGTGCAGTGGTGATTGCATACAGGTTGATTTGCTTTTATTCTATTTTGCGAGCTTTCATCTTTCCGGTTAGTTACAACATGGATTGCATGTGATCGCTAGCTCACTTGGCTGCCGTACTTGATCTCTTATGCGTTCTCTGAAACCTCTTAATTAGCATGAGCGAGATAGGCGCGTGAGAGTGCACTGACTGCCACCTACGACCCGCACTGGTAATTGCCTGTGTTCTGTGTAATCAGTAACTTAAAGACGCTACGAACACTCCATTATGGGATCTGTTGTGTTGATCGGAACTCGCATGGAAAGACCAACTATTAGAAGATATTTCAAATACCCCCACATGCATAGCGCTGTACTATTATTTGCGCACTCTAAATCAAAAAGGTCGGCTCTTGCTGCTATTATATTTAAGCTGTGAACTTGTTTGATACGCTACTCTGCTATTTCTCGCATATGACATTAAATTCACAAACAGACCCATAATCCTCTATGAGATCAATGGACTCTTGCACACTCTCGAACAGGACAACGCTGCATACTCATATCACACTGTCTATAATCTGGTTGCAAACACATGCCAATCCCACTTTTAATTCATCGCTACTGCACTTCTTCATCTTTGTTCGTGGTTGCGATTGTTCCTGCCTCGTCCACTGCGCGGGGTTTCAGATGGCCAAGTCGGGTTTGGGTTTTTAAAATAATGGTACCAGATCTGTGTTGGACAATTGGTTGCAGAGTGAATGTGTGGTTAATTGCTAGGATTATGCTGCCTTATGCGCTGCTGTGCTGCTTTTAAGTAATCTGCTTCATTCTTTTTACTGTGATTTAGTTCGTGGTCTCGTTCTGTAATCTGCATACAAACCACACAAATACCCCGAGAAGCCGGAGATGGCCCAGAACAAGGTTTAGCTGCGGCTCAGGTCGAATTATTAGCTGATTTTGTTGCACCCCCGGTTTAATCATTGTCTAATTGCTGCTGTCTGATTTTCTCGTTTTCGGCTTTTCTGTGGTCTTTCTCCACAAAAAAATCTCTTTGGAAATTTCCTAGATTGTTCTTTATGTGACAGTATTGACAAAATGCTGTCTCGACCTATATGTCGCGAACCTTTGTGGACCGGCGCCGACGTGTCGCCGTGTGCAAGCGCTACGTGAGTCTACGATAAGCTGGTTGGTTGTCTTATCGTGTGCGTCTTGTTAACAGTTTCTGGATTTTTTCGGAGCTATAGATATTTGCATTTATATTTTCCTGTCGCTATTATCGTATTGTCGGTATATCTAGTTGTTCCTTTATATTTTTCTGAGCGCAAGTTGAGTGCTCCCGCCGGGCATGTTACTCTCAACTCCGACGACGTCCTGCTTGCTACCTGCAGATCCTCTAGATACAGGGATGGAACTCTAGACAATTTAGACGGCGAACGTTTAGATCGTAGTAATCTTTCTATGAGAACGATGCATGAGTTTAATGATTTGGCTGTCGACGATGATTTTCTTCATAGAAATTATACTCAGCAAGGAGATATGGAACCTATTGTTATGAATGATTGGGGTCGAAGAGAAAGAGAAGCCATTGAACGTGCTTGCATGGCGTTTCTAATTATTTTACATTCAGTTTGCATCGTTTTATCCGCTTCTACGAAAAATTTCGATGTTATTCTATCTTCTGCAATTTCGATGACTTTCTGGGTATGTTTGCTGTTTCCGGACTTGGATAAGAAGACTAATTTGTGTAAAGGTTTACGTACTTGCAATTTCGTTTTACAGGAACTCTACAATTTCGTATGAATTTTCATTTCGAGTAGCTGCTAATTTGGCATTTTGCTATATGGTTCACTGGCCTGTTGCCATTATTGACTTTCGCTCAGTTATAATTGGCGATTACTCAACACTGAATATTATTGCTGCTGTGACTGAGTTTTTAATTGGATTTGTGCTGGTTATCGTTGCTCTTATGTCGCCTTTAGGAACGTTTCCTGCATATGTTGAAGTTCATCGTGGGTTAAAGTTTAGTCCTCCTCGATATGCGACATTAATCTCAATACTTACATTTTCATTTATCAATCCTATGCTGAAGACTGGATATTATCGAAGATTGAGCATGGTTGATGTCTGGGATATGGCCAAAGATTGGCGAGCCTCATATCTAAATGAACATTTTCGACCGTTACGTAGACGAATGCCGTTCATTCGAGCAGTTTTATATTATCATAAAAGCCGAATAATCTGGAGTACAGTTCATGCTATAGTGCAAGCACCATTTGCTATTGTACCAACTATTTTAGTCAAAAATATTTTAGAATATATCGAGCAACCGGAAGAAAGTCCTAGGCATGTTGCATGGCTTTACGTAATTTTATTATTTTCGACTGCGTTTATTGGACCTTGTTTGAAGTCTTTGGCAGTTCGCGGTTTTAGAAAAGTTAGTACTAAAACAAGGTCGATTATGATCACAGAAATCTATGCAAAGGCGTTAAAGAGAAAAGTTTACATTTCAGACGATCAAAACGCATCCCTACCTGAGAGTAAGAGAGAAGAACCTATCTCGCCTGATGAGTTAGAAAGATCAAGCTTATTTTCCGCTTCACCTATTTCTCGAATGAAAACGGGAACTATTATAAATCTGATGGCAATTGATGCTAATGAGATTGCGTTAGCAATATCCGATCTTACAGATTTGATTCATTGTATAATGGTATTCTTTATGTCGCTATTACTAGTTTTCCAATTTTTAGGTCTAAGCGCATTTGCAGGAATTGCGACCATGGCAGCACTAGTTCCAGCAAATTATGCGCTTTCAAAAGCAGTTGCGAAAAATCGATTGAAATTGATGAAAATAGCTGACGAAAGAACGCAAAAGACAAATGAAATTTTGCAAAGTTTTAAACTTATAAAATATTTCGGTATGTGTTTTGATCGTATTCTGATGGATTTTAGTGAAAGCTGACGATAGTAGCTTGGGAATCGATCTTTGGTGATATAGTAATGCAAATCCGGGCTCGTGAAATCCATGGTCTTTTTCGCCATTTTTGTCTTTTCACGATCGGGTCGATTTCATGGTTCGGTACGCCATTGTTACTAACAGTTGTAACATTTGGTACATATACATTACTTGCAGGTCATGAACTCAAAGCATCTGCTGCTTTTAGTTCATTATCATTGATAAATATTATGAGAAGTCCAATTGAAAGATTTGCGAATTCAATTACTGATGTTATGAGTGCGAAGGTATCGTTAGATCGAATGCAACGGTTTTTGGAAGAAGAGCCTACTGAAAAATATGAAGTACTTGCAAAACATCGGGGTGATGATTCGCCGTATATTGGATTTAAATCCGCTTCGTTTACTTGGAGTTCAAATAGGTCTCATTCATCTAAATTTGAGCTTCATAATTTATGTATTGACTTCCCAGTTGGGAAACTCTCGGTCGTAATTGGGCCTACTGGATCAGGAAAATCGTCGTTGTTGTTGGCGCTGCTTGGCGAGATGACTTTATTGGAAGGTGAGGTTTTTATTCCAGGACTTGCGACAGATAATGCACCACTTGTGGATCCTACCATGAGGTATACAGATACCGTAGCATATTGTTCTCAGAGACCGTGGTTATTGAATGATACAATTCGGAACAACATTGTGTTTGGATCGCAGTTTAATGAGTCACGATATCGTCGAGTGATAAGTGTTTGCGCATTAGTTTCTGTGTTTGAAAACCTTGAACATAAAGATTTGACTGCTGTTGGTGATAAAGGAATTACACTTTCAGGAGGTCAAAAGCAGAGAATTGCACTTGCCAGAGCAGTTTATTCTTCTGCTAAACATTTACTGTTGGATGGGTGTTTGGGATCGATTGATGCTCATTCCGCTCGAGCTATTTTTAATAACTGCTTAATGGGACCATTAATGTATGGTCGCACATGTATACTTGTTACGCATAATTTTGCCTTGACGATTCCTAGTGCAAGTTTAGTAATTGCGCTTCGAGATGGTGAAATCGAATTTCAAGGTACTCCTACAGATGCGTTAAATCATGGGATTTTAGGACTAGATCACGGGTCGATTAAAAGATCAATTTCGACGAGAAGTCCCGCACCATTTGAATCTAAAGTTGGTTCAGATAATGAAGAAGAAGAAGGAGAAGAAGATCAATTAAATGATTCTACTGAATTTATATTTCGAAAGGATCCTAAAACACTTTTAAGTATTGAACCACAAAAGATTGGAAATGTTGGCTGGAATACGTATACTACATATTTTAAATATATGGGATCAAAAGGATATTGGGTTGTGCTTATTTTTGCGTTTGTACTTCAACAACTTGGAGATTTTCTTCAAAATTGGTGGATTCGGAGATGGTCAGAAGGGGCATCAGACAAAGAAGCAGAACGAAGCACGAGATACTATCTTCAAGTTTATGTTGTTATTTCGTTAATTTATTTGCTAATTTCTGGTGCAAGAGATGGATTGGCATTTTATGGAAGTCTGATTGTTTCGAAGCGGATGTTTCCAGATTTATTGAACTCTGTAATGCATTCAATTCCAAGATTTTCTCATACGACACCAATTGGAGTTATTATCAATAGATTTAGTAAAGATATGGAGAGTATTGATTCAATGGTAATGCCAAGTCTGATTGCAATTTCACATTCAATTACATCCATATTTATTATTCTAATCGTTATTTCGGTTATCTTACCTAAATTTCTACTTTTGATTGGATTTATCGGAGTTATATTCTACTTCATTAATTTACATTTTGCCCGAACGTCAGTTGAATTACGGAGAATGAGATTAGTTACTAGAAGTCCGCTATATCAACATTTTGCAGAAACGCTATCAGGATTAGTTACAATTCGAGCATATGGACAGGAATCTAGATTTATGTTTGAAAATATGGAGAAATTGGATGTTCATACTCGTCCATATAATGCGATTTGGGCTTGCGAGCGATGGATGAAATTCCGTTGTGAGGTAGTTGGTGGATTGATTACAGCTTTTGCAGCTGGATTTATAATTTGGAGAAGTAACACGATTGACGCAGGTCTTGCTGGGTTATGCTTGACTTATGCTACGAGTTTTACTGGAGAAGTGAGTAATTTGATGGCGGTTAATGCTACGAATGAGACGAATATGAATTCAGTTGAAAGAGTAGAAGAGTTTCTTGCATTGGAACAAGAAGCTCCAGGGATTGTTGAATCTAATAGACCACCTATTGGATGGCCGTTTAAAGGATCGATTCAAGTGGAGGAGCTGTCGTTGAGGTATGCACCACAATTACCCAATGTAATTAAGGGAGTTAGTTTTAGTGTTAGACCGGGATGGAAGGTTGGAATTGTAGGACGAACAGGAGCAGGGAAATCTACTATGGCGTCTGCGTTTTTTAGAATATTGGAGGCAGATGAGGGTAGGATATTGATTGATGGGATTGATATCAAAAGAATTGGACTGACTGACTTGCGGCAAGCTATGAGCATTATTCCACAAGGTGGGAGTTATTATAAAGTCGGAAGATGATGGGTGTGGATTGCGCTGACAATGATGGAATTATAGATCCGATTTTGTTTTCGGGAACGATTAGATCGAATTTAGATCCGCGGCACGACTATTCTGATGAAGAAATTGAGGCCGTATTAAGACGAGTTCGATTAGTTGATGGTGAAGAAGAAGGTGAACCTTCGTCTTCGTCTTCTGCAGCGTCGGCGAGATCTCATGTTCAGTATAACCTTTTCAAGGATCTAGAGTCGCGAGTTGCGGAATCCGGTAGTAACTTATCGCAAGGACAACGACAGCTTTTATGTTTAGCGCGGTCGCTGTTGACGCATCCGAAGATTTTATTTCTAGATGAAGCTACAGCGTCGATTGATCATGCTACAGACGCGATGCTGCAGCAGGCTATTCGCAGCGAGTTTGGCCGAACAACGATACTCACGATTGCGCATAGACTGCGAAGTGTTATTGACTACGATCGAATACTTGTGCTGGAGCGGGGGGAAGTTGCTGAGTACGGCTCGCCGGCTGAGCTGATTAAAAAGGAAGGAGGCGTGTTTAGGGGGATGTGTGAGAGCAGCGGTGCGTTTGAGCTGCTTGCTGAATTAGCAGAAGGCGGCGAGTGCACTGGATAAGGTGCAATGTGTTTAATGATGTTTGCAATTGACGTCATTGGAAATGGAAGAGTTAACAATCAGTTTCACAGATGGCCAAAGCCAAAGGTGGCTTCGGCTAGGTCCGTTCTGAGCTGATGGCTTTTATTTTAAGTAAGAGGCCGCAACACAGCAGCGGCCACTGAATCCGAACTTGGGGCGCGGAGATGGAAGAAAGTAAGGACAGGTTGATGAGCAGATGTTGATAGGCGGGTTTTCAAATATACAGGGACAATTGAACACAGCAATTGTGATGCAGCAAATGCAGTCAAGAAGCACTGACAAAAAGACGCTCGAGGCAAATGTTGACTAAAAACACTAATTACCGCTTTTTGCGACTGCTGCGCATTGTTACGTTTGCTTGATGTACTATTGTGTTGTTACTGCTCAATGCGTTTATACTGCTGATATTGCTGCTGTTAAATACCATTTATATGCTGTATAAAACCGACACATCTTTATCTCCTTCTCGGCTGGCCTCGTCTGCGTTTATATCTCTTTGGCTCCGAATCACCGAATTCGACAAGCGAGAACAGTTTGTTCTTCCCTCCTCCCGCCCCCAGGCGCCTCTTTTGGGGTTAGCCGCACCCACTGACCTAATGCAATCTGCCGTACTCTCTCCCCCATCTTTGCCCAGCGGCACCGCTGTCGCCCTCGCAGCCCTCCTCCGCTCGTGTCTGCTCTTCCTCATCCACCACCAACCAACAAAGCCCTCCTTCTCCCTTCACCTCCCTTTCTTCCTCTCTTCTTTTCTTGTCTAGGCTTGGAGAACAGCCTTGTGCGATGGACTCGCCGACTTTTGCGGCTGCGCACGCAGAAGAAGCCGTTCTGCCGGCAGACCTGCGCGCAGAGCTTGATGCGCTGCCGGACTACGTCTTTGACTACGACTCCGCCATCTTCACCTCCTACGACTCGTGGCACATTCGCGGTCTGCACAACGCCGTCGCTGAGATTCCCGTCCTTGCCCGCGTTTCGCTGTCCGCGCGTTCGCTCAGACTCGAGCAGGAGTTCACCGTCGTCCGCCATTTGCAGCGCATCGATCCCTCACTCACCCACTTCATCCGCGCCTTCGAGTTCTTCCATCTGAAGCAGTCCGGTGCCGTCGTCTCAATTCTCGAGTACATTGGCGAAAATGCGCTCGTCGACTTCTCCACTGCCCTCACGAGCACAGAGTACCTCGCAAACGAAGACAACGAGCTCGTTTCCTCCGTCGCTTCCGCCGTGGCCCCTAAACATGTCATCACTCTTCCCCAGTTCCTGGATTTCGCAATCATGGCCGCGGAGTGTCTTGAGATTCTGCACTCGGCGCATGGCTTGATCCACGGCGAAATCAGAGACGACGCGTTTCTGTACAACCCTTCCACTCACGTCGTCAAAATCATCCACCTCGGCTCTAGCACGCATACTACTCATGCCAACGCCGGCGCAAACGATACTATCTACGGCATGTTTGTCAATTCTGCATTGAGTTCAAAATTCGTCTATCTTTCTCCTGAGCAGACTGGTCGTGCGTCAACGTCAGTTGATTATCGCACTGATATTTACTCGCTTGGTATCGTCTTCTACTCCATCCTCACCGGTCGTCTGCCTTTCTACGGATCTGCTTTGGACATTATCCATCAAATTCTGCATTCTCCCGTTCCTTCCATCGGTCCTGTGCGTCCGGATATCCCTCCAGTCATCAACTCTATTGTGCAGAGAATGACTGCAAAACAGGCTTGCAATCGATACCTTTCCGCTGGCGGTCTACGGCATGATCTCGTAAAGATACAGGACGCAATCAGACAAACTGATGGCATGGAAATGTTGGAAGAGTTTGAATTAGGTCAAAATGACGTATCTTCAGTGTTTTCTCTCCCACCAAATATGATTGGACGCGCGGGAGAGCAAGATGCAGTTATCAGTATCGTTAGAAGATTTGCCAAACGACGGAGTATTGCTGCAAACGGACCATGTACTGGTGGATTGCGACCTCGAGTTGCTGGAAGTAATGCGGGATACTCTGAAGCTACTTATAGTATCTCCGTTGGAACCGATGTTGGTGGATCAAGTTCCGGTTCGTCGGCCGGTCGATCGTCTTCTCGACGGAGTAATCCTACCGGATCATCTGCATCTGCCTCGGTTCGAAAACAGAGCCGGCAGCGTACTGAAGTTATTTTGGTTCGTGGCTACTCCGGTATTGGTAAATCGATGCTTATCGCATCTTTACAGCCTCATATTCGCAAGTATGGCTTTTTTGCAAAAGAACAAGTTCGTGTAGTCGCACGGCTTCCTTTCGAGCCCTTGGTGTCAATTTTATCGCATTTACTACAGCAAGTTTTATCAGAAAAATCGGACATTTTGCTTCGATTCTATAATTCATTAAGAACGAAACTCGGTTCTCAATGGCATCAAATGCGAAGAATGTCTGCTGCTATCCCAGAGTTGAAATCGTTTCTAGATATGGATCGAAAGCAGCGAAATGGAAATCTGCATCAATCTCAAGACCTACTGCAGATTTCTGAAGAATACAAAGCGCAGACTTCAGTTCCCTCTGGTGAGCAAGCTTCGGGTGCGTCTGATCAGGTTCATGCGTTGTTACATGCTGAAGATACTATGTCGAGTCGGAGTAGTAGCATCGCTCGACGAGCCTCGATAAATTCTCTGTCTAGTCTTGGAGCTGCTAGTAATTTGAATTTCCAGACTAGCGAAAAGCAAGCTGGGTTATCTGAGTGGCTGCTAAAGAATGCTGCAGGCACAAAAATGCTAGTTGCCTCGTTTATTATTCAGCTCTTTCGGATTTTATCAGAGTCATTTGCTATCACTGCCGTTATTGGAGATGTTCATTTTGCAGACGATGAAACGGTTGAAGTTATTCAAGCGATGATTCAGTCACGTATTGAAATGGTTATTATCATGAGTCATTGCGATGGAAAGCCTTTACCTCGTCAGTTACAGGATTTTTTTGAGAGTGATTATTCTAGGTTAACAAAAGTATTTGTCAAACCTCTCAATCGTGCTGCTGTTGAACAATTTATTTCGGAAACTCTCCATTGCGATCCCCAAGATTATCCTGAATTCAATCAATTTGTATTTGAAAACTCAAAGGGTAATCCTTTATTAATTGCCGAGTTTCTCAAAGCGCTGAATAAAAATAAAGTCATTCGATTCAGTACTCGGCAGAGAAAATGGGTTCTTGAAAATATGGACGAAGTACAATCTACGTTTGTTCGATTTGTATCTACAACCGAAATCGATCACTCTTTTGTATTAAGGAGATTTCGAGATTTTCCTAAACGAACGAGAAATTTCATGATTTGGGCATCACTTCTCGGATGTCCTTTTTCATTTAGATTAGTTCAGAAATTGATGCTGATGCCTGAAGGATTCTCGTCTAGTGATTCTAATGATTGTTCTGCTATTGATAACACAGAAGTAACAGTTTTGGACTCTGATGATAAAGCGATTTCAAGTTTGCAGACGTTGTTGCAAGGAGGCGTTATTGTACAGTCTGACGAAAGTGAAGATAGTTTTAGATTTTCACATCCTAGATATTCTGTTGCTGCGCAAGAGTTAGTTCGTGCAGAGAATTTAGCGTCGATGAAATTACTTTTAGCCGACGTTATGATGAAAGGTGAGTATTGATTATTTACGTAGCAGTATTTAAACTAATTCTTCTTTTTTTTTTTCTCTTTATAGCAGAGAAACATTCGTCACTGTTTGTAGCAGATCATTTAATAAGTGCACTTCCGTTAATTATGGATAAACCATATCGACAAGCATATCGCAGAGAATTTCTTCAAGCAGCAAAAGAATCAAATGATCGAGGATCACTCTCTCGAGCTGAAGAGTTTTACCGGGCCGCTATTAAATTACTTGCTACTGATTGCTGGAACGAAGAAGAAGCGGATGTTGATTACGAAGAGACATTTTTTGCGCATCTTGATCTTGCAAATGTTGTGTTTTTTGAAGGTAAACCTGATGAAGCTCTAGAACTTGCGAGAGTATTAAAAGAGAATTCAAAAGACGCAATTTACGGTGCCCTCTGTGATCGGCTTATGATTAAAGTTTTGTATTTAAAGGGAGAATATGGAGATATTGCTTCAATGATGGGACCATCTATGACTAAACTTGGAGTTGTTGGAGAGCAAGAGTATGAGATGATGAAGAAGAATGATAGATTTTGGCAATTTTATAGATTTGTGGAAAATAGTACCGATGAGGAATTGATAAATCCACCAAGGACTGATGATCCTTTTGTTCAAAGCGCGGAACATTATTTGGGTTCAGCTATGATGGCGGTATATATGATTTCTCCTGAAGTGTTTTTTCAAAATTCCATGTTATTGATGCATTTGGAACTCAATGTTGGATCTGATGATAATCTCTGTCAGGCGTACATTTGTCTTGCGATGGTTGCAGTTACAAAGTTTCAGTTGTTCCATTTTGCAAATAGGTTACGACAAATTGTGCATCAACTAATTCCTCGACTTGATGACTCTTCAGTTATAAGTCGGGCAATTTATTATGATGCTGCTTATCTTGATCATATATTTAATCATCATGAAAATTCTTATGACAAACTTACTCCTGCGAAAAGTCATGCTATTGCAGCTGGTAATCGAATTCTTGTATTACAGGTTCAAGCTATGGAGATTCGGTTTTTATTTTATGGATTTAACGATTTAAGAACGGTAATTGAACGAGCTGAGCATATCTTGAATGAAACAGATCCGGTTTATAACATGTCTGATGCGATAATATGTATTCGAGCAGTATATCAAACTGCAAAGGCAATGACTAATAAAACCAGAGTATCAGATCCTCGACATGTTTTGTCAAGCGATGATTTCGATGCGGCAGAGTATCAGGAAATGATACTTTCTCAGCCATTTACATCAGCTACCATTGTTCATTTATGTTTTTACATGCTCGCGTTATTTTTTTACGGGCATTTTGAGGAGATGAAGAGAGTTGCGGCCGAATACTTGTATTTAAATGATTTTTCTATCTTTTATTGCACTAGAGAGTCGCAATATGCTTGGTTCCTTACAACCCTTGCTATGATTAAAATTCTACATACATCCGAAACGTCTCCTGAACGAAGAGAGTATTTACTGGCAAGGATTAAAGATGTTATGTCGAGAATGGAAGAATGGTCTGTATATTCAGATGTTAATTTTACAAAGTGGAATAAGATTATTCAAATGGCTGTACGTATTCCCATCTTATTTGTGAAAAATTCATGTTTGACTAATTGAAACACAAAATATATTTATATGTTTAGCTTGCTGATTTACATGGAAACATGGAAGAAGCGTTAGTTCTTCATGAAGAAATCACTGATACATCCTCCAGACAAAATATTCAATTTTCGATTGTTCAATTACTCGCCGGATCGATGTGTATTCGACGGAAAGCAACTACAATTGCCGGATATATTCTTCGGGAAGCAGTTTCGGTTTTTGAAGATTGTGGGGCAGTTGGGCTTGTTCAGAATATTCTGGAATTATATCCTCAGGCTTTTAGAACTTCTAAAAATTCAAATATGAGAAGTATTGGAGTTCAAACTATGCTTAGTCAAGATGGATATGGGGAAAGTGGACCGGATAATGAACAGGACCCTGGTTTACGCACTTTAACTAGGAATCCTACGTTTTCTTTACCTGTGGATGGACTTTTAGCTGAAGATACTCCACCTGATACGAATACCTGGGCCGAAGATGCGGATTCTGAACGTAATCAATCAAATGTGACACTTGACATTCTTGATTTAACCTCTATTATAAAGAGTGGCCAGGTTATTTCGAGTGAGATTAATGTCGACACATTATTAAGTAAAGTGATTGAGATTTTCATAAGTACCACAAGTGCAGAAATTGCAGCTGTTGTCGTTAATGAAGATCGGAAAGTTCGAGTTGCGGCAATTGGTACGGTCGATAACGTTGAATCCTATAAAGATCCTGAAAAATCTTTAGAGAGCTTTGAAAATACGCTATTTGTTGCACCTATTTCATATGTTTTAAATACCAATGATCCTGTTATTCTTACGAATGCAACTGAAGATGATCGATTTGCAGGGTCTGGTTCACCGTGGGTAAGATCTCATGCCGAGGGACGAAGTATTTTAATATATCCAATTCGACATAAGAACTTTATTCTTGGAGCTTTATATCTTGAAGCAGCTCCTCATTCGTTTAATTCTCGACATCTTGAAGTAATATCTTTATTATCTCAACAAATGGGAAGTTCAATAACCAATGCGATGCTATTTAAAAATATTCGAAAAGCTACGATGGCGAACGCAGTTATGATTGAATCACAAAATGCGGCTTTAAGAGCAGCTAGAGAATCAGAAGCGAGATTTGTAGCAACATTGGAAACTATTCCTTGTATTATTTGGATAGCTGATGTACCTGGTTCTGCAACGTCTGGAGAAGTTGTTCCTCCACTTGAATATTTGAATTATTTTTGGTACAAATTGTGTGGTAAAGATGCGCCTGGACCAGGAAATAATGCATATTTACAACAAATACATGAAGAAGATCGGAAAGTTTTTACTGATGCGTTGAGAAATGCTTCAAGTGGAGTATACAAGACTATTGAGATTCGAATTCGAAATTCAGCAGGTGATTATAGATGGCATGTTTGTCGAGGTACTCCACTTAAAGATGAAGATGGCACTATTACTAAATGGATTGGAGCATTAGTTGATATTGATGATCAACGACGAGCACAAGAAGATGCTTACAAAGCAATGAGACTTAAAGAAGAAGCATCTAGGATGAAATCGGAATTTCTAGCAAATATGTCACATGAAATTCGTACACCAATAGCAGGTGTTATAGGAATGAGTGACTTATTACTTTCGACGGAGTTATTAAACCATCAAAGGGAATTTGCTGATAATATTAGATTATGTGCAGATGCATTGTTATCGGTAATTACGGATGTGTTGGATTTCAGCAAAATTGAAGTTGGAAAGCTTGAATTAAGCATTGAACCATTCAATGTTGTCAATGTTCTTAAAGAGACTCTTAATATTTTATCCTTCCCTAGTACCAAGAAGGGATTAAGATTAATTGATGATATTAAATTTAGTAAACAACCTATGCCGCTTGTTTTAGGAGATTCAGGAAGATTTCGACAAATTGCGATGAATTTATTAACTAATGCAGTTAAATTTTCGAGAAAGGGTCATATTACATTATCAGCCAGAAATGGGTTTGAAAGTGATGAAATAATTGAAGTTATAATTCGAATTTCAGACACAGGGATTGGAATATCCAAGCCAGTTTTGTCTAAACTATTTGCACCATTTCAACAAGGTGATAATTCTACTGCGAGAAGATTTGGTGGTACAGGACTTGGATTATCTATTAGTAAGAATTTAGTTGAGTTAATGAATGGAACAATTGGACTTGAATCTGAATATGGGAAAGGAACGGTTGCGTGGTTTACTGTTCCGTTTCATAAAGCACCGCCAGGATCTACTGATGTACCAGCTGCTGAAGAAGGGCATGTTGCAGTTGCTTGGGAAGAAGGTGGATATTCGCATATTGGAATGCCATTAACGCCCCCGGCATCTTCTTCTGAGATAAAACCCCGAGGGACGAGTACTGTGGATGGGAATGAGACTGTGGGGATTAATTCTCCTAATACTGATGCGCCGTCGTTAGAGTCAAGAATTTCGTATAATAGCGTATTTTCAGAAACTGGATCAGAAGGGAGTTTAACATCGCAGTCATCATTTGATCAACAAAGTATTTGGATTCTAGTAGTTGAGGATAACCTTGTACGTTTTTTTCTTCTCTCATTTTTTTATTAGTTATTGGTTATTTCTTTTCCAGTTATTAACATGGTGGGTGTACAGATTAATCAACAAATTGCTTTAAATATTTTAAAGAATTTGAAATTTAACGTCGAAGCTGTTAGTAATGGACAAGAAGCATTAATTGCACTTGATAACAGATTAGTTGGCAATGGCAATGGCAATGGCAATGATGCAGGATTTAAATTAGTTTTGATGGATTGTCAAATGCCGTTAATGGACGGTTACGGTATGTTTTTTCTTTCTTCTTGTTCTTTATACAAAGTTCATTTTATATACGAGAATAGTACTAAATGATTGATGAAATCTAGAAGCGACAAAACATATTCGAAATCATAAAAATGAGAAAATCTCCAAGTTACCGGTAATAGCAATGACAGCTAATGCAGTAAATGGAGATCGAGAGAAATGCTTAGAAGCTGGAATGAGTGATTATCTTGCAAAGCCTGTTAAAAGGAAAATATTAGAAGGTGTTATTGAGAAGTGGATTGGTGGGGGTGGGAGAGGATTAGTTTGATCTTTTTTTATGGTGTTTTGTTTATGATTTTGCCTGTGTAATATTATTCACTTTGTACATGTATTTAAATTGTAATGTGATTTTGTTGTGTAATTTTATTGTTATTGTTTTTTTTTAATTTTAATTTTAATTTTTAATTTAGTTTTTGATGTTTGCGGGGAAAAAAATGAGATTTGTAAACAAAGTAAACTTTTGAGATTTTATAAAAGAGAATTCAAAGGTTCTCTCTCTAATTTTTTTTGATTTTTCGCATTATATTGCCAACAATTATTTCACACTTTTTTATAAATGCCTAGTACAAGTACAGATTTCATTGTAAGTATAAGGTTAATATATTTCTTAAATTTAGTTGATTAATAGAGTATGGTAGGCAGGATATATATCAGGAGCAGCTAGTATAGCGATAGGAAATCCGCTTGATATAATTAAAGTAAAACTTCAAAATGCATCTGCAACATCATTTTCTTCGAGTGTTTCTATTCCTGTAATTAATACTCCAACACCTGGCGAGGAACGACGACGAGGAGGAGGGGATAGTTTGACAAGTAGGAGAGAATTGAAGAACATAAAGACAAGGCCAGTTTCGGTGAAGAATGTTACGGATTTATTACATGGAGTTGCAGCGCCTATTGCAGGCTACGGAGCGCTTAACGCGTTGCTATTCGCGTCTTATTCGGCGTGTTTAAAGGGGCTTAGCGAGGCGCGGGGAACTCGGGAGATGGCTGATATTTTCAAGGTCTTTGCGGCGGGGACGGTTGCTGGGTTGAGTACATTTGTTATTTCAGCGCCGATTGAGAATGTTAAATGCAAGACACAGGTTACGTATGCGGCGGGAGTGGCAGTTGGAAAAAAGAGTAGTTGGATGATTGTTAAAGAAATCTGGAAATTTGAAGGCGTTCGTGGGTTTTTTAAGGGAGGTTTGATTACTGGATTTCGTGATGGATTTGGATATGGTGTTTAGTATGTTTGTAATTTATGTTTTTTTATTGAGGTTGATGGACTAACTCTTGAATAGCTTTTGGGCATATAATTCAGCTAAAGGGATTGAATTTGTTAAAGAAGAATCTAATTGGCAACATATTTTACATTTGTTGGTAGCGGGTGGAGTAGCAGGATGTGCAACTTGGGCATCAATATTCCCACTTGGTACGTTGTGTCCTTTTTTACATTTTACACATTACATTTACACATTACATTTTACACATTACATTTTGCAGACTACATTTTACACACTACAAATTACTAACGACTAATGAAATAATTAGATGTGATTAAAACAAGATATCAAACACAAGAAATAAAACAAGATGGAACACCAATGAAATATAAATCAACATTTGATTGTGCTAAAAAGACATTTCACGAAGGAGGAGTTAGGATTTTTTTTAATGGATTGAAAGTTTGTTTGATTAGAGCATTTTTAGTTAATGCTATTCAATTTGGAACGTATGAATGGATGGTTAAGATAATTGATGTTTGATGTTTGATGTGCTGTTGAATTGTTGTGTTTATGATTTATATAAAGACTATAATCATGTCTCCAGACTATAATCATGTCTCTTTATTGATATATGTAATCATCTTTTCTCTGTAATCTTATCTAATCTTCTATCCGGTTCTAAAGTAAGACTTGTCAAATAGGATTTAACTCCAATTGAGAAACAATACTGTGAAGCAGTCCAGCCGTCAATATTCCTAGATCTGTGATCTGCTCCACGATCAATTAACGTTCTTATGACTTTTTTATGTCCATATTCAACTGCGTAGTGTAATGGTTTATTACCGTATTTATCAGATTTATTTATATCAGCACCGAAATCTAATAGTATATTAACAGACGCATGGTGGCCTTGTTGACAAGCTATGATTAATGGTGTATAACCTGGTTCTGTAGTCGAAAGGTCAATTGTCTGAGGATATTTCTGGGCAAGAAAGTGAATTGTTTGCTCGTGGTTTTTAAGTGATGCTAAGTGAATTGGAGCATAATTCGATGAATCCAGAGATATTTCAGATACATCATGACCAAGTTGTGATAAATAAACCTATTACTTTGAATCTTAGTGTTTGTATAATCGCACTAGAAAGGTAAATACACACACAACTTACACAGATTTCAAAATGTCCATGAAAAGCAGCGTAATGTAAATTAGTCCAGGCTTTATGTTCGAAATCGGTATTTGCCAATAATTCGGGAAATCGAGAAAGTATTCGTTCAACTATTGATAGTTCGCTGTTTATTATAGCGCGTCTGAGGCGTATTGACGGTGGTTGCATTATGTGTCTTGTTATGAATTGTGTTGAATACTTGGATTTAGTTGTAATTAAATGTGTTGTTGTTGTTGTTGTGAATGTATTGTAAGTAATTACTCTCGCTGACTAATGAATTTACGTACTTTTCTTGCTACAATTAAAACTATTTAATATACTAATTTAATGAATGCATTATAAAACGAGTATTACAAATTAGCAATACAAAAAAACACCTTAAAAACACCGATTGATTAACTAAATAAAAATCCATAACAAATGAATGCATAATTATATAAAATAAATAATATGCTGTAATTTTAATAATCGGCAGCAGGAGAATTAACCGATTTCAAAGCCAAACTAAAGTAAACCACAAGTTAGATATTATCAAGCAGATATTTACAAAACACACATAACATATAACATACTGTTCAGCAGCAACAGGCCATCCAAGGAAAACACTCAGTAAAGAACCCCAAATAAGATTATTTCTCGCTCTTGTTAAAAAGTAAGAACTTCCGGGATCAGTCATCCAAACAGGTTTTCTGAAAGCGACTTTCTTCACTGCTGAGCTTGAAGCTGGGCTGTGTGCAACATGCGAGATGTTGATTGCAGCAGCTTTGAAAATAGGAGTGAAACGCATATTGAATGTACAGGATGTATGGATGTATTGAATGTACAGGATGTTGTCAATAGGTATTGGTGCAATGGTGATATTGAAATAAAACAAACAAAACAGAAAATAACAGCAGCTTTATATTCACAGCAATAAACAGAAATAATCACCTTTTTTTAATGTCTGATAAACACGAGATGCAAATAAACACTCAAAAATCACCAGACCACTCCACTATTACGTCATTTTATTATGTAATACATAGTAATAAATGTTGCCTGATGTTTTTTATAGCGTGAAATATTCAAGCAGGTATTTTACTAGTTGCGTGTTGAACTGTTATATTACTACCGTGTATTGATATCTGGAGATGAATACACTATGTTGAATACAATTGCGTTCTAATGTTCCTATATTGACTGTAATACTATCTTCACCAATCATGTTTGTACATAACGACGCAAACAGTTGCTTTACTTGACTATGTTTAATACAGAAAAGACACAGTAGAAAACAAATGCTGCAAATGAGGTTATTTATCCGTTTAATAAAAATCATAACGCGATTTGCTATAATTTACCTAATTGGGAAACTCTCGTGATTTTCATCCAAACTCAACTTTCAACTTTCACCTCTTTTATCATAGGGGTTTAAATATATTGATTATATAGAGTATATGTAATATATGTAATATATGTAATAACAACGCCAAACTCGCAGTACCTTCCATATTCCTTGATTCCCTCCCCTTTCCCCATCTTAAACAACAACTGCTGCATGCTCATACAACTCCATAGCAGCTTCCATATACAGAGTACTCATTTCATCACTAGAATCCCTCTCCTCAGACTTGACTCCATCCACTACAACTCTTCGAATCATATTCACTTCTTGCTCGCTTTCTTCCATCATTTCTGCCACAATTCGTAAAACTGCTTCCTTTGCATTAGCAATTTCATCATGCAAGATAATCACAACATCGCCTTCTTCTTCTTCTTCTTCTTCTTCTTCTACTTCTACTTCTTCTTTGTTGCCACATCCCCATTCGGAAATTAAACCTGAACTTGCTCTCTCCATCCTCATATCCTGCTCGGATTCCTCCTTATTCAAAACTTCCTCTCCAACTAACCACTTTATCTTCTTTTCACTGCTTCCAAACAAAGAAGTTCCGTATCTTCGAAGTCCAACTTTCCCTCTTGCAGGCACTTTGTTAATCGTAAACCCACCCACTGGCGTATCAAGATTAACATCGATAGTTCCATCAACTTCAACAACAACTTCACCTTGAAAAAACATTTGCTGAACGATCGTTTTGAACACCGCTTGATCAGTGATTTGAATTGGAATATCCGCAATCTCAGCTACTACTTGAATATACCCTTCTGGAGTGTAAAACGACGTAGCCGGTGTCCATTCTGTAATTTCCAGTATCCCAAACTTCTTTTCTTCATAAATCATATCGGAAATACCACGTAATTGATCAATCGAAATAGGAAAATCCAATTGCTTGGGCAAATCAATAACTGCGTTAACAAGCGCACTAATTCTAGGAAGTGTATCGCCACCACCTGGTATTCCTCGTTGCGGAAGTGTTATCTTCACCCGCGAAAGCCCAAAAGATTTAACCATCTTGTCGGTTCCATTACCGTCTGTTTTGCGACCAGGAACAGGCACTGGAATCGACACAACAGAAAGAAGGTCTGCTACCCAAGCAGGAAAATCAACAATCTGCTGCGCGGGCTTGCCGCGTACGTATACGGTGATTTTCTCGCCGGAAAGATACTTTTTCAAGTACGAGTCCATGGCAGAAGAAGCGGGTTCAGAGCCAGGACAGATCTCGGTAAATGGACGAGGCAACTCTTTGACTTTTGAAATCACTTTTAATCCAATGTCTCCGTGAGGCGTAATCAAAAGAGAATCCGACTGCGCAATAGCAAGCGGGACAATTTGACGACGGTGACAGGCAGGCGCTTCGACAATCCATTCCAGAGCCGGCAGATTGATGTTGATGGGGTACGGATTCTTCGCGGAGGCGGCAACAAGAACTTTGATTCCGTCGTGATCAGGCGATTCAGCAAACTTGAATTCGGAAACAGAAAATGGGATAGAGCCGGTTCCAGAGGCTAATGTGTAAAGGAGGTCAGTAAGAAAGAGAAAAAAGAAAAAGAAAGAGAAAAAGAAAAAAAGAGAGTCTCCCACCTTGTAGTATGACGTCGTGAGTGACGTGATGAGTTCCCAGAGGCAGGATTCCGGAACGCAAAAAAAGGTCTACATCGCCTCTAAACAAAGCACCAGAAAGCTCGCCGTGAAGATACTCTTCAACGAGCTTTGCAATGTCTGCGATGGCGGCGACGTCTTTGACGGTACTGACAAAGTCAATCGGCGTAGTGTGTCCATCGCGCAGATCGACGACAATGTTTGGCACAGAAGCCTTTCCGATAGTGACAGCAAGACCGTCTTCTTCGACGTGCGAGATGTACATTACAGTCTCTTTGGTTTCTGCCTTGCGCATGATGCGGGTGGCGATGCGGCCAAAGATCCTGGTGATTGTGTCTTCCACGCGCGATGAGTTGAACGAGATCTCGCCCACGACGTGCGTGTGGATGCCTGTGGAGGACATGTCTGCGATAGAGATGGAAGTCAGGTTGAGGTTAATGCTTTGCTTTGCATACAGCGCCGGGGCCTGGGTGTTGACGAGGTGAACAGACAGTAAAGAGACAAAGAGACATGTCGCGACAAGAGTCGTCAGCACAAGCGGCCACTTGAGTACTCTCAGCGCACGTCCAACAGCAAACGAGTTCAGACGTGAATGTCTTCTGGTATTTTCGTATACGCCGTCGTCGCCGTCATCCAGATCATCGTTGTCGTAGTATCCGGGCGAATACGGGGTGTGAACAAGCAATGCTGCCGACGCAGACGAAGACTTGTGGTTTGCGTACGGCGGCGGCGGAATGTCGATTCTGAGATCTGGCCGGCGCGACGACTCACGCAAAGTTCCAGCAGAAGTAAGATCTTTTAATCCGATTTTAGCCATGGTTGGAAACTTCTGAAATGATTAGTTGACAAACTGTTGCTTTGCCTGCGCAGCGGTGATGGCAGAGGCTGATATTGAATACTAGTCTAGGCCAGGTTTTTACTATGCTTCCAGAATAAGACGTGGCTCGTAAATTCAGCGCGTGTGCACTATAACGGGCACACAAGTCCCGCATACTATATATCTGCAG
Organism: Myxozyma vanderwaltii; assembly: GCA_030556335.1. Lineage (NCBI taxonomy): Eukaryota > Fungi > Ascomycota > Lipomycetes > Lipomycetales > Lipomycetaceae > Myxozyma > Myxozyma vanderwaltii. Next base: position 69,445 of record JAKTPV010000042.1, read on the forward strand.
TCACATGACTCTTAAGTTAATTTTTCCCCAAACAGAAACGAAAAACAAACGCAAAAAAAAAAAATACAAAAAGATTTATAGTCACTATTTCAAGCATTTGTTCTGTGTTGTTGAAAGCAGATAATCGGATAATCAGATAATCAAATGCAGGCTTTAAAAGGTACTCTTCGGACATTGACTCTGGCGTCTTCATCTTCCGCTCAAAGGCGGTCGATATCGAGCGTCGCGTGCGCAAAGCAGCCCCGACATTTACTTTCCATCGCGGATCTGTCTGCGAAAGAACTCGCATTTCTCGTCGACAAGGCTGCGCAGTACAGAAAACAGATACGCAGCACCGACCCGGCGTCTTTGCCCGAACATGCGCGCCAGCAGCCACTGGCGGGACAAACAGTCGCGCTCATGTTCTCCAAGAGATCAACGCGGACACGCGTGAGTTCCGAGGCCGCAGTCAACTTCCTCGGCGGCCATGCAATGTTTTTGGGCAAGGACGACATCCAGCTTGGAGTCAACGAGTCACTGTACGATACTGCGCGCGTTATTTCGTCAATGACTTCGTGCATGGTTGCTCGCGTAGGCCCGCATTCTGACATTGCCGGTCTGGCCGCTGCGTCGACCGTGCCTGTTATCAACGCGCTCTGCGACATGTACCACCCGCTGCAGGCCATCGCAGACCTGCTCACTATCAAGGAAAGGTTCACACAGACGCAGGGCCTTAAGCTGGCGTGGGTTGGCGATGCGAACAATGTTCTCAACGACCTCGCGCTCGCATGCGCAAAGAGCGGCATCAGCGTGGCTGTCGCGACGCCAAAGGAGTACGTAGTCGACGAGTCTGTGTTTGCCAAAGTCTGTGCCGCTGCCGCAGAGTCCGGCGCAAATGTCGAGATTACTCATGAACCCTCACAAGCTGTCCGCGATGCCGACATTATCGTCACAGACACCTGGGTTTCTATGGGCCAGGAGACGGAGAAGCAGGAGCGTCTGCGCCAGTTTGCCGGCTACCAGGTCAGCGCCGAGATGGCAGCCAGCGCAAAGGCGGGATGGGTGTTTATGCACTGCCTTCCGCGGAAACCAGAAGAAGTCACAGACGAAGTCTTTTACGGTGAGCGGTCTCTCGTCTTTGATGAGGCCGAGAACAGACTGTACGCAATGCTGGCTGCGTTGGAGGGATTCGTTGTGCGTGAAGGTGTATTGCAGGAGTAGCAGACTTATTATGTAATCTATTAGTCATTGGCCAAGACAGGAACTAAAGTTTTATGCTGCATTCGTAGCCTGCTAACTGTACTTGCTAATTACTACTATTAAGTATACTGCTAAGCATATATGAATGTATATATATATATGTGTATACATACATTTGTTAGTATATATTGCCAGCTCTACTAAAATCACCCCGGTGAAAGGCCGCGTTGGGCAAGGGCACAAAAACATTTGATTGTATCTGGGCCACTTCTCTTTCTTGCACCGCTTCACCACCACCATCACCACTTCTAAATCCCCCCCTCGAGACCTTTCCTTTTCTACTGCCACTATGAAAAAGGCCCTCGCACGTCTACGGCCGTCACTGTCTGCTTTGTCTCCGCGGTCTGGTGTGGACGAGTTCTATATCGTGCTCAATGAACCCCATCGTGTGTGGGCACCGGGCGACGCACTGACTGGCGCAGTTGTGCTCGACTTGCCAAAACCTGTCCGCACAACCCAGGTGCGTCTGCGTCTGTTGGGCCAGCTCACAGTGCGAAATCCTCTTGTCAAAGGCCCGTCTTTTCGACATGTGCTTTGCCACGAGGAGATTGTGCTGTGGGACGCGGCAGATGACGACGACAACGACAACGACAACGACAACAACAACGACAACAACGACAACAACGACAACCAGTCCGCAACTACGAGCAGCAGCAACGACGTCGATGCGGCACCTTCACACGACGACACCCTGCAAGCAAAAGACATTTCTCAGAAAAGACGAGAAGCGCCCGGCAAGCGCCTTCCCCGCGGCGAACACACCTTCGCCTTCATGTTTGAGCTGCCGTCAAAGGGCCTAATGACCTCGCTCGAGTTTGAAAAGGGCGCCATTGTTTACATGCTCACCGCCTCTCACCATCGTCCGGGGCCTTTTCCACCTGTAACCGCCCACAAAGCTCTCTCGCTGCTGTGCCCGCTAGACATCTCAGACCTGCCCCCGCCAAAGCCCTCCATGCTCAGCGTCGAGATCAAGAAAAAGTCGAGGTCCGCAGAGTCGGGCACTGCTACCGCCATCGTCGAAACCCCCGCCGTCGGCTGTCTCCGTGGCGACTCTATCCCCGTCAAGATCACTGTGCGCCACGTCAGAGAAGTTCGCTCCGTCACCGGCATCGTCATCACGTTCTTGCGCATATCCAGAGTCTGCGCTCATGACCTCGAGCCTCTCTCTTTCAGAAAGGACCTCGTGCAGACCGTCGTGCCGCTCTATATCGACGCCAAAGCTCTCACCACCACCGTCACCGCAAACATTAGAGTCCCCGCTGAAATATTCCCCACTATAGACGAGTACCCGCTCGTCGCCTTCAAATACTGTCTCGAAGTCGTTCTCGACCTATCGGGGAAAGCAGAGCTGCCGATTGCCACTCATGTCCCCTCCTCCCCTGCCGATGTGCCTTCTACTACCGCTGACCTCGCGTCAAGGCCCTATGTCGACACTGAGCTTCTCAAGCGAGTAAAGGGAGTCGTCAGTCTCTGGACGGAGATTGTCGTCGGCACAGAGCGCTCAGGGCAAATTTCATTCAAACAGCCACTTAAAGCTCGACAGGCGCAACCTTCTTCAACAACTCCACTACAAAGCCCTGATCCTTCTCAAGTTGAACACTTCCTGCCAGCCTCTACTCCACCTCCAACTTCACCAATACACACCGCTGTTCCAGACTACATGCCTGCTGAACAAGCCGTACCTCCTGGTACACCTTCATATCAGCAATCTGAATCTGAAAAAGAACGCATGGCAAGACTTGAGCAGGCGTTGTTACCTTCTGAACCACCTATTATTACGTCTTTGGCGCCGGAACCCGACGCGCCAACTTTAGATGCTATAGACCCTGGTCCTTCTTCTCCTTCTTCGTCTTCTTCGTTCTCTGCAGGTCGCAGCACTGATACGCCATCGGATAAATTGGAGCAAGAGCGAGAACGATTAATGCACCTTGTTAGCGCACCAGTGCCGACTGTCCACGAAGATCGAGATTCTGATAATGCACCAATATACACTGCCTCTGCACCTGCCCATTCGCAAGTTGAAGTATATCCTGAAACTGCACCGTCAAGCGGCTCTTCTTCACGGCCGCCGCATGAAATTGCCAATGACGTGGATGATGGAGATTGGGTGCCTGTCTATTCACCCAATGCTGAAGAAGAATATGTATCAATGGGAGGTTATCATCATACATTAATTGGATATAATAGTGGCTATGATTTAGCTGGGAATACAAATGTACCGTATGAATATGCAGTTCGCGGAGATGAGGAGCAAGTTATTGAAGGAAGATGAGTTTTATTGATAGTTTATTGTATTACTATTTAGTGGGATTTTTTGGCGTATATATATATATATATATATATTTTTTATTGTAAAACAGGTTTTATATGTAATTGTTATGGGTGTTTTGGAATGGTGTTTATCTTTTTTATTTCTTATTGGTTATTCTATAATTTGCAGAATATATACCATAAAAATTTTCTAAATATAAGAAGAGAACAAACAAAATTCAAAATATATACAGTATTTTAAAATACAAACACTATTATCGCTTCCACCAAAATGCCCATTTTCTCTGCCTTTTTCTAGATTTCACTGATGCTCTCAATGCAGCAGCAGTTGCTGAGTTTAATGTCGATTTTGAAGATTGTTTCCATGCAGATGGTGAAGATGGATTGGAGATTATTGTTGGATTTTGAACTCTTGGTACTGGATGTTCCCACATCATTGTAACTCTTTGAACTTTTCTAAGATTTTTCAGACCTATTGAAATTATTGATAAAACAACTAATGTCGCTAACGATGAGACGGTTATGAATCCTAATGGAGTATCTTCGATAAAATTACGAAGATTCATTCCGTAGAGACTTGCTATTAAAGCACCACCACCTAGACCTAATGCGCCAACTGAGAATTTTAATTCAAGCAGCATGAGTGAATTTCGATTTGCATCTAAAATAATATTCACGATTTCTTCAGTAGTTCGAACGTTTGACATTGTTATTGTTGCAGCTTGAACGATTTCATCGCAGTGTTTGTAATATGATTCTAGTAGCATTTCAACTTCAGAATGTTGATCGGGAGGCCTTGAGATTCCTTTTAGTTTTTCTGTGAGATACATTCCAGCTAAATCATCATCTTGGTCTAGAACTTCATTAATTGCATCGCGAACTAGAGTTGCTTTTTGAAGAAATGCGGAAAGTCCCTTTGATTGAATTAATAGATGTCGTAATTTCTCACGGTTAATGTCATTTTCTAAATCCGCTAAAATACCAGTCACAATTGTTGTATGAATTTTCATCTCTGCATCAAGTGCCGTTACAACCGAGATTAAAATACTTTCTAAAGCTCGCATTTCATATGGTAAACCACCCATTGCTTTTGATCCTTGTCGAAGTTTCCCTTCAAGATCATACATGAAAACCGATTGGGTTTGAGAATCAGTGGATCCATAAGCGTCGAAAACTAACACCATATCGGCTTTAACGAGTGCTCGAATATGAAGTAAGTTGACGAGAATTGAATTATTGCGAACGAGAATCGAGGGCATGGTTGAATATGTTCCTGTATCAAGTTTTCGAAGATCTCTAGGAAGTAATCCGTGCTTTTGTTTTTATTAGCATAAATTGACGAGAAAGGTATAACAAAACAAAGAAAACATACTTTACTGAGTAATTCAGATTTCTTGAATTCACCACTGACAACAGTTACATTTCCTTCAACGTCAAAGACTGTACAACGAACAAGATTTCCAGTTACACTTGATTTTAATGAAATACTTCTTTCAAGTAATAAATCGTCAATAGCTGATTTACTCCAAATTTTTCTATCACGAATTTGTTGTTGATTGTCGGGTATTTCAGGTGTAGAGTGTGTTGATGCAGTATTTAAATTTAATAAATATTCTTCTGCTTCAAGTTCTTTCTTTTTCCAATGTGCTTCATCCCCGTCATGTTCAGGTGATGAGTTTATATTTGGTAATTCATGAGTATGTATTTGTTTAACAGGAATTTCATCATTCAGGTTCTTTTTCTGTTGCTGTTGCTGTTGTTTTTGAATCCGCGATTGATGTTCTGCTTCTATTTTCGCTTTTTCTTCATCAATGATTTTCTTTTGTCGCGCTTTTATTAATGCATGTAATTCTGAATCTGTATTATTTAATGTGCTTTCATCTTCAAAACTTGATGAATCTACACCACTTTTCCGTTCAGTAAGCGCAGTAGTTTCTTGTATTCCTGATTTCACATCATGTTTTCCGAGAAGAATTGATGCCTTTGCAAATCCTCTTTTTGATAGTTGTCGATGATGGCAGTAATAAGATTGTTTAACAAATGGCAAAACATCTGAACAAAGAAATCGAAGTTGTAAAATTGCAAGTCGAGATGGTGGAATTAATCCTGCTTTTACACTTAAACTTGTTGAAGCAGCGACGCGCATTGTTGAGATTCTTTTTGTTGCTTGCATTTTTCTTTATTTTTATTAAAAAGAAATCTAAGTTTAAATCATACTAATCATAACAATAATAATGAATACATTTTGTATTTGAATTAATTCCGTTTCGAGATATAAATGAAAAGAGAGAAAAGAGTGAAAAAAAAATATGATAATTATATAATTTGCAACTGAAACCCAGAATTGAACCTGATATCAAAAGTCACGAACCGGTTTCAACACTGTCTACGCGCGCATTATTTTTCTTTTTGACGCGTATTTTTTTTGTTTATTTCGTTTGTTTATTTGATACTTTTTCGTTGATTTGGTTTGATAAAAAGGTTGTGGAAATGTATATTTATAGTCGGAATTATTAGAAATTTGAATAATGTCACAAAAACCAGTTTTCAAATTCTCATCTCGTCGGTCCAATAATCAGAATGAAATACCTCAACTCAACACAACAACAACAATATCAGAGAAAGAAGCGAAATCAATAAAACATAATACTACGCGTGTATTTCAAAATACTGATGCAAATAAGAATAAACCATCTTGGAATTCATCAACAAAAACATCTCCAATAAAAAAAAATACAAAACCGCCTTTAAAGAGTAAACGTGCACCTCCTTCGACTTGCAAAAAACAATCTAAAGGACATATTTCGCGCGTGACGGAGTATGCTGCAACAACTCCTACGAAAAGGAGTAAATTACAAAGTACGACTGATATCTTGGAGAATCATATTAGCAATGATACTCTTAAACATACGAAAAATGAAGGAGCTGTAAAACCATTTCCGGCTATGCTGAGTTTGAATACTTTTGATAGTAAACACGCTTCTTCTATTATCAGTCCAACGAAAGATATGTCTGCTATCTCTTCAAATACACAAACAAAATCTGAATCGTCATCAACTACAAGTGACGATGACGTGGAAATGGTTGACGCATTGGAAAGTTTAAGTGCGGATGATTCATCAAGTAATTCACAACTAGAGGAAGAGCTAGAGGGCAAGAAAATGATTGAGAGTCCTAGTTTTGTTGTAAGAATACCAAAAGTGAAAACTTCGCTATCTGCTTTGAATGACTTTAAATTGCCTGATTCTTTCGCGGTGCAGGGAGTTTCAAAATTGTATCCTGAACCATTAAAGTCAACTGCATCATTAATCGAGTCACCTGCATTATCAGCAAAGTCAGTATCAATATCGGAAACAATCTCATCATCAGCTATTACAAAGAGTGATATTGCTCGTGTTTCGGCCTGCTCGTCATTAATATCAGCATCAACATCTCTCTCTATATCTACTGAATCAACTTTACATACACCATCAAAATCTCTCAACGAATCTTCATCAACACTTACATCAGCATCACAATCACTTTCTAATATTCAAACTACATCCCCTAATTTAGACCACATCTCTACAACATTATCAGAATTTCTATCAACGCCTCTTCCTTCATCGACCACTCCAACCCTTCCGAGTAGTAAAGCCTCAAATCAGATTCCACCACTTCTTTTAAAACTTCACAAGCAAAAAGATGAAACTAGACGTCGTATCGAGCTTTCCAAACAAGCTAAATACTTACATGATCAGCGCAAGAAAGAAGAGCGAGTATATGATGACTTTAATCAATCTGATTTTCTAAAAGATAGTATTGGTGAGATTGATGCTAAAAGAATTGAAAAAATGATTAAAATTCAAGAAGATTATAAAGATGAAATAAACAATGAAGAAGAGCAAGAGTATTATATAGTATTTGACAACGAACGAGAGAAACGTGATGAGAATCAAGAGATTTTTAAATTTAGTGAATTTGAAAATATCGAGTTTGAGTGGTTGAAAGGGATTCTTGATTATGGTACGTAAATTTTATTTTTATTTTGCTCAAATTTGGAGTACGCATATATACATATATACATATATATATATATATATATATATATATATATATATTTATATATATTTGTGTGTGTGTGTGGTTTAATTAACGATGATTTTAGATGACGAAAATAGGAAAAATATGTTTGAATCAATGTTTATAAGAGATATGATTGATATAGGATATAAAATTCCTCAACAGTTACATTCCTGGCTTCTTATTCAACGTATGTTCCCTTTTCCCTTTTACCATTTCCCATTTCGCAATCCTGTTTTCTCCCTCATCTATAAGCAAGATATTAATTAACAATCAAAATGGAATAGTAACGAGAGAAACAAATGGGATTACAAATGAAGCATATTACGAAACATTAATACTTTGTAATGAAAATTATTCAATTAATGAAGAAATTATATTTCAAACGATTAGGAATTTAGGAATTGAAAAAGATTTCGAAAAAAAGGTGTTTGAAAAGAATGTTGTTATAAAATCAATCGATAAAGGTATATTCTCCCCTTTGTCTCTTCCCCCTTTCGTTCCTTCCCCCTTTCATCTCTTCCCCCTTTGCTTTATTCTTATACTATACTACAACATATATATATATAAACAGTTATTAACGAAAAACATAGAATATAAAAATCAACAAAACATCATAATAACTTTTAAATTTCTAAATGAAATTATACAAAGACAAAGAAGAAGAAGAAAAAAATATTCAAATTCATTATATCGATATTTATTAATAACAAGTCTTTCAACCACATTATCATTTTCAAATATTGAAATTCAAAGTTTTGCAAATTTATTATTTTCGAATTTACTTGATTTATTATTATTTTTCAAAGTTTCAGATTCTCGCAATGAGTTTTATAACAATGATAAGAACAATGATGAGACTAGTAATATTGATAATAATAATACTAATGATGATGATGATGATGATGATGATTGGAAAATTGAATTTAATAATATATTATATTTAATATATAATAAATTTAAAAATGAAAATATTCGATTAAAAATATTACAAAAGTTTCCGAATAATTCAGGTTTTTCAAATATATATTTAAAGCAGAAATTAGCATTATCATATTTTCTCCATGATATAGAGAAAGCATTATTAACGATACCAAATCCAAATACAAGAAAAGATCAATTTTATAAACAGGAAAAAGAATTTGATTTGATGATGGGAAATGAAAAATTACCAATTGGGAAATTAATTTTACCAGAATTATATTCGAATCAAATATTCCAACTAAAATTTCCTTTTGATTCATTTTTGCAGGATGTTACTCCTCACTCATCCTCCTCCTCCTCCTCCTCATCATCATCATCATCATCATCACCTCAAAAATTCAACTACAATAATTTAACAACACAAATTTCATTCCTCGATTATACACTCCAAACATTTCTCCGCCCCAATCACGACCGAGAAAAACTCCTTTCAATAATTGAAATATTAAAAGATCTTTATAAAAAAATATACAATCCTAATGGGAGATTCAACGATCGTTCAAATGCTAAATTCGCTATTGAATCTTGTTTTCTAAGAATTGAGTTCTTGGTTGTAATTCGGAAACAAAGTATATTCGAATTACATACTTTCTCTACAATCAAGAATAAGAAGAACAAGAAGAATAAAAAGATGAAGAAGAAAAAGGATGAGGGGCACAAGAAGTTGGGAAAAGAAAAGTAAATATTAATTCAAGAATATTACTTTTATTACAATATACTTTTATTATTTAATCACTTTTATATCAAATTTAAAATCACAACTAAATATAAAAATGTTAAACTTCAAAAAAGCATACTATTCACACAATAAGTTACATAATAATAACAACAATAACGAAAAAAAAAAAAAAAGAGACAACGAATTAGTAAAAACGAGTTTATAGAAAGAGAGAGTGACATTTCGCTATTGTAAATAAAATGTAAAGGAGTAAAACAGATTTGAAAAGTACAGTTAAAATCTATACAACAAACAAAAACAAAAAAAACAAGAACAAAAACCAAATAATATAAAAAGAACGACGAAAAAGAGCGCAAAAAAATATAAAAATAGCCAAGGAAAAAAAATCCGGTTCAACCAAAACACAAACACAAACACAAACAAAAATATAATAAAAATTTATACTACACCATCTGCCTCGATTGCACAACAGGTGAATTATTAACAAACGAAGCCGTATCAGATTCCCCACTTAACCTTCTTCTAATTTGCGGTGATATAGGTGTATGTACTTGTATTCTCCCTTCGTAATCATCTGCGAAAACATTCTCTTCTTCAGCTGCTAATGATGTAATTGATCTTTGATCGTCATCGTCCATATCGGTCGCATCTGGTTTAGCTATGGGGATTCTGTCGTCGTCGATCGTGAAGGAATAATGCTTGTTTGAAGCTATATCATAAAAAAAAAATAAATGTTAGAAAATAAAATTCGTAACTTGATATAATTAGTGATTCAAACATTAACGAAAACGACAGCAACAAAACAAGCAAAACAAGTAACCACGCGCTCAAAGCAAAAAAAGAATTTCTAGAAACAAAATAACATACTGTGGATAAAAGAGAGAAAAAAAAAAAGACAACAAAAAAATGTCAACAAAATCATAGCAATATGAAAAACTTCAAGCTTATGAAGAAAACGTCCATGCAATATTCTCCATATTCTAGTTTATAAATTCGCTTTATCTCTTAAAACGACCAACATTGAAATTTCATGTCGTGGAAGCAAGCCAAAAAAAAAGGGTGACGTATTGATAGTAATTCTTCCTGGTCTTTGAAGAGACGTATAATATTCCGGGACGTATAGTTAAAAAAATGCAAACTGGAAGCACAAAATAAAAATAAAAAAATATCACAGCAATTTATCAACACGTCTAACTTTTCTAACCTCAGCACAATAATGTGTAAATATAACGCCAATTCACAAACCCAGGAAAATCACAACAACGCAAACAAAAAAATAAAACAGAACGTCAATGAAAAAGCAAAGGAAAAAAGAAAAAACAGAGAATTTAAAAAAAATCAAAAAAAAAATCAAAGGGTTAAGGTTGCTTGCCATTTGTTAAACCACCTATAATCGCCTCGCTCTTAATCATACTATCACTTCCTGTACTTCCAGAACTTCCAGTTGAAGCATTCACAATATTCCCATCCAAGTCCGAAATATCGTCACCACTTGACAGCTTTTTACCTCGTTTTTCTTTGTTTCCTGGAACATTTGATGAGATTGTTCCTATTTTATCTGGATCAACGTCATTTAAGTAGTTGAAATGACCGAGACTTATTAGTTCACGAACGAGATCAATGTCAAGAGGATAATACATCTTCTGAATTGACTTGGCAATCATATGTGGAAGTAAACAAACTATTGAGGAAAGTAAAACACTAACCCAGAAAATGAGACTTCCATAAACTTGATTCGCTGCACCAAAGAACGCAGCCGAGTATTCAAAACTCGTATAAATCCCAGTCCAAGCAAAGATAAGTAATGTTGAAATCAAAACAATAAGGCAAAAGAACCAATCCCATCTATATTGATTTGTAAGAACGTGTAAATTGGCCACGATAACAACTGCTGTGGCTACAAATACACCCATTGATTCACGTTGATTTATGTCACGTCCATTTTCAGTCTGGAACCCACCGGTGTAGAAGATTAAATATGTGAAGAAAAAACAGAGCACTGATTGATACATTCCATCAAACATATATTTCCAAAATTTCTTTTGCGTCCATTCGAGTCGTAAAATACCTCGTTGATAAAGTTGAGGAACTGCAAGTGATACTTTATCGTTAACATCTTGATCGAGAATACCCATAAGAATAACCGGAAGCGAAGTAAACGCCAAGTTGTAAAGCATAATATAAGTATAATCAAACAGATATGAACCGTCAAAGTCGTTGTAAATCTGATACCAAAACAACGCGAAAGTAAAAATAATATTCTTGTAAAAGAAATTCGCAATCATTTCAGCTAATCGTCTGTATGACCATCGTCCATGAACAAGTAAAAGTCGACTGAGGAATCTAAATTGCCCGATAGCGTAATCCGATGACATGACTGCTTGACGTCCTTCTTCTCCGGCAATACCAACGCCGACATCAGCTGCTTGGATCATAGCTACATCATTAGCTCCGTCACCAATTGCAAGCGTCATGACGTCAAGTCCAACCTTGACCATCTTGACAACAGAAGCCTTTTGAGCTGGAGATACTCGGCAACACATAACAGCCTTGCATCGCTTACAGAGAAGCAGAAATCTCATTTTCAACGACTCATCAAGAACAAGCTTCAGAGCCTCACCATCAATTACAAGTGCATGCGTAGGAGCAGGTGGTGAGTGATCATTCTTTGCAGCTTCGAGCTCTTCAAGAGTGCCGTGTAAACCAAATTCTTTTTCAGAAAACTCTCGTAATCTCTTATCAGCTTCTTCAATTCCACCCTCAGGAGAAACTTGAAACACCATAAGATTCATATCAGTACCGAGGATATTGCAAGAAAATCCAATATTGATAGCAGTCTCAACTTTATCACCAGTCAAAACCCAAAGTTTAACACCAGCTTCAGCAAGAAGTGAAATGGCGTCAGGAACACCATCTTGAAGACGATCTTCAATAGCGGTACCACCAAGCAAAATAAGATCCCGTTCAATGCGATCAGCAGCAATTTCCATTTTTTCTTCACGATCACTTAAAGCTGCTGCTGCTTCATCATATTCGGCACTCCAAAGTTTATACTCTTCTTCGGTGAGGATCTTGTGTGCAATACAAAGCGTACGAAGACCTTCATTTGCAAAGATTTCTAAATCCTCTGCTGTAGCTTCTTTAAGTTCCTCTTGCCCTTTAGGACGCAAGCGAGAGTATATAACGGAATCAGCGCCTTTGCAAAAAAGAACAATTTGATTAGTATCAGGCATACGAATAATAGCACTCATACGCTTTCTAGTAGAATTGAATTCAAGCGTAGTCAAAACAGGATATTCTTTGATTTCACCCTGAATGTTAAGAACCACGCCACGCTGAGTACGATCAGTGAATGCATAGCCTACATCGCGCGCAGTAGCGACAAGAGCAGCTTCGTCAGGAGATTGAGCTTTGAATTCAATCACAGGAGGATTTTCCGATACTCGTTCAGCAAGAACAGAGTGGCAGAGAGCAAGGGCAAGCATAAAATAATCAACTGCATCAGCTTGTTCATCGCCGCTTTCTCCCTTCAAATCGTGAATATATTGCGAGGAAATAAAAGTCAAGTTATCAGGATTGAGATATATATTTTCATTGATTGACTTCATCTCTTCCAGCATCTCCTCTTTCGAGATGGCAATTTTTCGCATAGCTTTCTCGCCTTCTAGTTCAGAGTCTAAACCTTGACGTTTTTGAATACCAGCCATAGCTTCAGTGTATGCTTCACCGTATGCAACTCCATTGACAGTAACTTTTTTAAGTTCCATGACGTTTTGAGTCAGTGTACCAGTTTTGTCCGAGAAAATGTATTCAATTTGTCCCAGATCATCGGAGATATTCCAAGATTTGGGTGTGCAAGGATAGTCAATAGGTTCGTAGTACATATAAACATCCGACCAAATAAAGAACGCTTGAATGGTCTTAATAATTTCAATAGAGATGTAAAGCGAAATTGGAACGAGATTTTGGAAAAGAATGATACCAGTCCAGAAGGTGATAATACCGTCTACAGGGGGACTTCCACCAATTGATCCAAATTCAAACCATTGGATGGTATTTCCATGTTCAGACCAGCGAATACCTTCCATGAGGCCGGAAATGAAGCAAATGGCAAAAAGAAGAATGAAGTTAAACAGGACCTAAAAGACTGTTAGATTCCGGGAAGCCAAAAAAACTTAAATAAGGTAATATGAATAGGAGAAACGGACATTCCAATTAAGTTCGCGAGTGATGCGAGAACGCTTTGATGGCGTTTCTCCGGCATTGAGCATAATCTTTGTTTCCTCGCCGGTAAACATTACAATACCAATGACCCAGTCTGTGTTTCGGAGGGTGCAGCCACGGAGTAGCATATTGTTTATTGACAAAGGTTCAGCCATTTCCTGACGAGGAGAATTTGGATCATGTTTATTTGTCAACTGCGACCAACGCATGACACCGGAATAGGAGTAAAGATTAGGATGAGGAGCTTCAGACTCAACCAGAAAAGACATTTTTTCGCAGTCTCGCGAATGCTTGATCCCGCTGCCGCATCGCACGGCCTGCCGCACTTTGAGATTGGTCTCGCCGTCAAGATTTTTGGTTTCGACATAGCAAGCGCCGTCGGCGTCTGATGTCGAGAGGACGATGACATCCGCGGGAATCTCGTCGTCGTTGCGGATACGAACAATATCACCGACGCGGACGTTCTTCCAGAAGGAGCGCTTGAAGCGGGCGCTTCCGCTCTGCTGACGGGTGGGGTCGAGGACTGATCCGTGAGCGAGGTCAATAGAAGGCGAGCGGAAAGTGTCGGCGGCGTCTGAGAAGGGGTTCTCCGGCGCGCCGTAGTCGCGCGAGGGTCGTGACAGTTCGGTCATCTGGAAGGACTCGCTGACTGCAGACGCACGTCTGTTGTCGACGGAGGCGCGGTTCATGCCGTCGTCGGAGTAGTTATCGTCGTCGTCAAGCATTGCGTCTGCGCGAGCTTTGCGACGCGCGTCGTAGGCGGCGCGGGACTTGCGCGTGCGGAGGGCGCGCTTGACGACGTGAAGCATCTGCAGGGAGAGGCGCGTGGAAGCCTTCTTGAAGCGACGCCACGGCGAGACGTTGTCGTCGGACACATTCGGGTTGTGCCAATTTGAGAGAATCTGAGTCGGGGAGTTGTTGAGCTCGAGGTCGAGGATGGTTCGGCGGTAGTCCTCGATGGCGTCCTTGATGGCGGTGATGGTGACGATGACAATGATGGGCACGGCGCCGAGGCCCGGGTTTGAGGCGCCAAAGATGGAGAAGATGGAGAGGATGACGATGAAGAGGAAGTAGACGTTTGCGATGTTGTGGAACTGCAGAAACAGGTTGCGCGGCACGAAGGTAAGCGGGGTGTACTTTGCGGAGCGGGTCTTGTTACGCGGGTACTGCGTTATCGGGGCGCCGTCCTCGTCCAGGTCCTTCGCCGGCAGCGGCAGGTTCACGTACACCGATCTGTGGGGAAGGTCTTGCACAGGAATACCCGCATCGTCGCCCTTGTTCTCGCCCTCGTCCGCAATGTGCGTGAGCTGCCGCGAGAGACCGCCGACGCTGCTGTGGTGTCGCCGGCGCAGCGAGAGACGCTTCAGTCGCTCCGTCGCGGACCGCTTCGGCCGCCCATTCGGGTGCCGCACCGACGCCCAGCGCAGACGTCGTGCTCGGTGCGAGTCCTCGTCCGGCGCGTTCGAGTCTTCCATCGCCAAATAGGGGCAGGGATAAGGGAATTCGGGGGGATGGCGTGCGTGTTGCAGATGGATGGTGAACAGGGTGAGGAAGAGAAGGCAGCGACAGACGCTTAGCCTGTGCAGCCAGGGTAAGGTGATTACTAAGTAATTAGTCATACACACGTGCGGTTCTCGCTCGAAAAAAATGCGGCAAAACGGAGCCGCAAAGGCCGGATTCCGGATGCATCAATTTGTAGACAGTTGAATGCCTCAAATTTGAATACTGTTTTGTTTACTGTTTTTTAAAGTGTTTTTTTGTGCTGCTGCACTTGTATATATTGTTGTTTTTGTTTTTGTTTTGTTTTGTTGCGCTGCGTTGAGTGGATGTAATGTAAATGTAGTGTAATAGCTGCTTAAGCAAGCAAAGAGCCACCATTTGCCATAGCTCCACTTTACTCGCAATGCTTACTACACTCACTAAGATGAGAAATAATGACACTATGAAATGCAATTGCTATCCAAATACATCGACTGCAAAAGACAGACAAAAATTACTATCGTAGTGGTCCTGCATTCTTTGCAAGTCCGGTTCCTTTAATCGCAGATGCTGTGAAGTAAACGGACACTGTCTCGTGCCTGTGTCGACGGCCTTCCTTCTTTTTGCGCTTCAACAGTATTTAATATGCTCAGATGTGTGTTCTTCAGCAACAATGAGGGCATTTCGGTCTGTGACATACTTCATACATTGCTCCAAAGATAACGCGATTACAGCTTGATAGCAAGCACTTACAACTTTGCAACAAGATGCTGTCCGCCGTCCAACGGCAACACAATGCCATTCAAGTAGTTGCTTGCCTTGCTCGACAAAAACACAATTGCAGCCTCAATGTCCTCCGGCTCACCTAATCTCCCTCTCGGATTGACCTCATTCAAATTCTCGTGTCCAATGGCATCAATTAACCCATTGGCCATTTTACTCCTGAAGAATCCCGGCGCGAGAGCATTCACGCATATATTGCGAGGGCCGAGTTCAACCGCGAGCACTTTCGACAAATGGTGAATTGCGGCCTTGCTCGCAGTGTAACCGTACGTTCCACCGCCTCCGCCCTCGGAAACCATGAGTCCAGTCACACTTCCCAGGACGATCACGCGCGCAGGGTCCTCACGACTTCCTGCCTTTTCAAGCATATCCGCAAACGCCTGGATCGTGATGAAAACTCCTTTGACGTTGAGATTAAGCACGCGGTCAAAGGCCTTTGCAGGGTGCTTGTCGAAGGGTGCTCCCCAGGTTGCGCCTGCGTTTGCAATAACAATGTCGAGCTTGTCGGCGGACTTTTGAACGACTTCTTTGACGCGATAGATCTCCTCTGCTTCGCTGAAGTCGCCTGGAACTGCAATTGCCGTGCCCTTAATTCCCGGCAGTGCGTTGAGGGCGGTGGCTGCCTCGTCGCAGGCTTTGGCTGAGCGCGAAGAAATGAATACCTTTGATGCGCCCGCTTCGAGGAGTGCCTTTGCAGCCGAGAGTCCGAGGCCGCGAGAAGCACCCGTCACCAGCGCAGTCTTTCCAGACACAGAGAAGTCAAGCATGTTTGTCTAGTGTAAATATCAGCGTAGAAAACGGTGTTTGCTGTCTTTTTATGTTGCCGTCCATCTCACGGTTAAAGCGGAGTACTTTTGATGACAGCCGAGGCAGATCTTGTAATAAACCGGGGAAGGTCTTAATCATCACTGAAATATGTGCTGACTATAACTATTCCGTGATGCAGACTACGCAGTGCCGTGCTCAAATATACGCGAGTCTGGTTTGGGTGAGGCGCGGATCTCGAACGCCTAATGCTTATCATCGTCGTCAAACTTGACCTCTATAAACTGTTGCACTTTCTGCATTGCTATATTGACTACTACAGTATTGGTAGTAGTTTAGAATTGGCTGCCTACTGCTACTTGCTTTCCCTACTTCTGACTTTCCTGCCCGAGAAATGCTGGCGCGACAACAGCGATGAACTCGATCCAGTACCTTTCTTCCCGCGTCGAGCGCGCTATCTCGGGCCCGCCTCAAATCCCGGGCGAGGATTTACTGGCCGATGAGTCTGGGATGGCTGAAGGAGGGCCTGATATTGATCCGGCAGCGCTCCAGAGCCCGTTCGCCGATTCACTCGCTGCTGACGACCTGGCAAGGCGCAGTAACAACAACAGCGGTTCTGGCGCATTGCAGGACTCTCCTTTGATCCACGAGGCTGTGATATCAGAAGATTCATGTACTTTGAATTCTACATCGAACGACTCTTCAAATATCCATTCCATATCATCTGCATCATCATCTTCATCATCGTCTGCTTCCTCATCGCTGAGTTTACCGAAGCCATGGTACAGCTCGATTGTGCCGATAGTCTTACTGCTGCGATTTCTTTCGTATATATACGCTGTGCTGGCATCAACACTAGGCGTCTACGATGACGACAAGGCCGCCCTTGACGTGAACTGGACTGCCAGTACTTTGTCTGACTCAACAAGCCTATCGCAGCCTCGAATAATAGAAGAGGAAGAGCCTGACCAGCCGCCACTTCACGGTCCTCAGTCTACGTTGCACAGGCAACCGCACCAGCATAACGGCAATGACGATGATATTCCCCCGTCAATATACAATCCTTCATCCTACTCTGGTCCCGCCACGACTCGAAAACAGCGCTCAGTCAGGATCCGACTGGCGAAGCGAAGTTCAGCCAGCGCAATAGCGAGCTCAAGTTCGAGTTCCGAAGAAGAAGGCTCTCCGCCTTCCGCAGACTCAAATTCCGAAGAAGCAAATTCGTCGACAGCGTCATCACCTTCGTCGTCTGCGCCAACACCAAGAAGGAAGTCTAAACTGTCAGTCAAATCACCGACCTCTCCTGGAATGAGCACTAGGGCTACGAAATACCCGCGCGCATTGCCTCCTCCTCGGCCGCTAATCCCGCGTCATCCTGCACCAAAAACCTTAATTCTCGACCTCGACGAAACACTTATTCACTCAATGTCGAAAGGAAGCGCGATGTCTGATGGTCATATGGTTGAAGTCCGACTCGACAAGCAGCATGCAATTCTTTATTATGTACACAAGAGGCCTTATTGTGACGAATTTCTGCAAAAAGTGTCGCGGTGGTATAATCTTGTGATTTTTACTGCTAGTGTTCAAGAATATGCCGATCCGGTTATAGATTGGTTAGAACGTGACAGGAAATATTTCAAGGGTCGCTATTATCGTCAACATTGCTCATTCAGAGCCGGTGGTTACGTCAAAGATATCTCTGTTGTTGAAGCTGATTTGAGTAAAGTTATGATCCTCGATAATTCGCCAATTAGTTATGTGCTTCATGAGGATAACGCGATTGCAATTGAGGGATGGATTAATGATCCTTCGGATTTGGATTTATTACATTTAATTCCGTTTTTAAATGGAATGAGATATGTAACTGATGTTCGAACATTAATATCTCTTCGAATGGGTGAAAGTGCATTCACTGTTTAGTTTCGCATTTTGTATATTTTATTTTACTAGTCGGTATTTATTACTGGATATTTGTCTTTTTCCTTGTTTTGTGTTTCAAAGATAGAGCTGGTCCCTTTGTTATTGTCCATCTTCAATCATTATACAATGATTACTAAGATAGGATATGACCTTCAACGCTTTGTCTTCTTTTGTTTTTGTTTTGATTTTTGAAAAAAATCAAGGCTTGGTTTTATCATTATATCGGCATCCGGAGTTTTTGCTTTTTGAAAGCGTTTAAAGATTTGTTAATTTGCTTCTTCTTAATCGTGATTAATCTTTTTTTATTTTTATTTTCTTGTTTTTGACTGAATCGGTTGATATCCGGTTTAAAAATTCACAACCTAGATATGAAAAAGCTATTGTTTCGTTTGGAATTGAAAGATTTAAGCTCCCTTATACTTGTATCTAAACTGCTCCAAGCTACCAACATCACCTTCTCTCATCCATCCTCTGACAAGAAGTACAGCACCTAAGCTGCCCAGCGGAGAATACCATAGATAGTCTATACCCATTAGCGGATTAAACCTTATATAAGCGATAACAGCTATGAACAATGATAGAATAGAATTTAGCAGAATCATTATTTCCACATTGGACCATCGTTTGCGTAATATCCGATCCACGAACGAAGGTGGAGGATATTCTGCGTCATTACGTTGAATAGCTTCGGCAGCTATAGCAGCGGAGAGGTCTGAAGTTGAAGTTGGTGTTGAGTACATTATATATGCTGAAACAAGTAAAGACGAAAAAGCGAGGATTGTAAGAAGATGGCCTCGAGATGAGCCCATGTAGTAAAGGGCAGGATGGAAGAGAAAGATGGGAGTTTGGATTAGTGTTATTGTAACGAATGCGAGCTGTGAGCATTAGACATGTGCAGTTATAACAATAGAAAGAAGACAACGTACTTTATATCTGGCGTTAATTGTATCACTTTCTTGTCGAAGGGATGATATCAATTCATCTTGTTCTACGCCGCTGTTTAGTATATAAACATAAAAGTATCTGACAAATGACGTACGCTGTTCATCGAGATACACAACATCATCTTCACCAACTTGATCTTGACTGACATCCATATCCACAAGCTTCTTTCTCCAGGTCCTTCTCAAATGTGACATGATATTATTTCGATATTTCAATCATTTGTAAAAGTTGCGTAGTATAAAATGCCAATTTGTGCGGCACGAGCCCCGCATAAATAAAGTTTGCTTGTGCGCTGCCGGGACGTGGGTTTTCCCAATCTCATCCTCGACTTGCAGCTTGCAATAGCCGACTCCAAATCACATTATCAATAGACAGCAACTCATCGAGCCAGGTTTAGAGACATTGATTTAAAGTACACCTGTAGAGCTGTATAAAGGCATATTCCCGCAAAGAAGGACGAAAGAGAGTTATGACGACAATAGTTACGCCGCCGTCGTTATCTTACTTTTGTATCTTTAATCCTACATTTTGCTATAGCGACGAGACACTTTTTGATCAGATATTTTTTTATACGTCTCGGGCTGAAGCTGTATCCGCTGATGAACAATTACGGAAAGTTGGATTAATTCAGGGAATTATTTCTTTCGCCAGGTATGCATTGTGTCGTCTTCGTTATGATTTCGAGTTGGGAAATCTGCACCGCAGTTTTGAATCTATATTGACCTTTACTCCACATGTAGTGATTTCTCGAATCGGAAACCAGTGGAAATTATTGACACTAGGAAAACTAGAACTGTGATTGTTGAAATTGAGCCGAATTGGTGGATGGCGTTATGTGTTAATTTCACTCGAGTGCAAACACCCGTCTCTCCATCATCTTCCTCATCTAGTAGAGGCAATAACAGCAGTAATGGAAGTAACGGGACTAATTCACGGGGTAAATCTTCAATCAAAATTACGGGAAAGATAGTGGCTGGAGAAACAAATGGCACGTCTGAAGTCCCAGTTTCGCAATCACGAGTATCAGCATTAACGTCGTTTCGACGACGGAAGAAAGTTGAAATGAGGACTGACTATTCAAGGAAAGAGGTTCCGGGCTGTAATGTTCTTCACTCACAACTTATTAGAGGATATAATCAATGGAAATTACTATACGGTAGATATCCTTCCTCTTATACTCGAGATGAACAAAAGGAAAAAGCAATGAAAGAACAAAAGCGACAAGCTGAAGAAATACACAGGCAAAAAGCAACTCAAGAAGACCACGACGGCGACGGCGAAGACGACGACGCTGCTGCAGAAGCTAGAGATGCATTTGAAAATCCATCACCGTTACAAACCGAAGAAGATGCAGCTGCTGAACAAGAACTAGATGAATTAGCTTTATTCCGTGCTAATTTACGGAAATTCTGGTCATGGTGGCTTCATAAATGGGAACTGTATATGGTTGCAAGCGCAACATGGGGTGGTTCTTTAAACAACTCTTTCCTCGCACATGGACTAACACTTGGAAGTGTCCCCACGTTAAGTTTTTCATTTATGGATTATGCTAATGGGATTAAAATTGGTGGACCGGGAAGAATTTCAGATCTTACTTCAGAAGCAATTCGAGCGATTGTTAAACGGGAGGAGAGAAATGGAATGGTGGACTTGGTCATTACTAGAATGAACGCTTTCTCTGTTACTGCGCCTGGTGGGAGTTTATTGAAAGCATCAAACATAGCGTCAACGCCAGGTGGAGATCAAGCTTCTATTAATGGAGACGCGGAATCTTTGTATTCTAGAGGGGCAGGCGATGATGCTGCTTCTGTTATGTCGTCAAGATCACGGCGGTCGAGGTTCTTTGATCGAAAAACGGAATCGATTGCAGGACAATCAATATATACTACTACATCCGATTCCGACAGTGATGCTGCCTATGCAGCTATGGCTATGAATGAAGAATATGCACTGGAAGAAGAAATGCGAAACGGTTGTGTGTTTCAAGGAGTTGGGTATATTTCTCGAACTAGTATTGCGGAGTATAGCAGGTGGATTATTGACAATCACATTTTTCCCTCACCTGCTATTGTTGAAGGGGTTCGATGGAGTTTGTATTCAAATATCGAGGATCCTTTATGGCCGTTTTCTGCACTTATATTTAGTTTCAAATATGGGTATAAACGGCCTGTTCTTCCAAAAATTAAAAAGAGTAAAAAGAAAAGTAATGGGAAAAAGATGAGAAATAGCATAATAAGCACTTCCAATGAAGGACAAGCTGGGAATAATAGTGCTGCAGCAAAATACTTATTAGATTCGTCTCTGGGATTATTAAATAAAGTTACCTCAGCATCATCCGCATCTACTGCGATACCTGTTCTTTCGGAAACTGCACATGAAATTAGAGATGACCTTTCTGATGCAAAGTTTTTGGCTGGATTACAAGGTGGACTTGATATGGACGGAATGTTTGATGATGACGATGAGGATGAGGATGACGAGCAGCTTGATGAGGATGGAAGACGTGCACCGCCTGAGATTACCACGCGAGAAGTGTATGTTTTGAGAAAGAAGAGGAAGCATAGAGATGGACTTTCTAGTCTCGTTCAGCATCTGTCAAGTTTACAAAAACCGTCAGAAATTGAAGAAGTGGTGGTTGAAGATGAACCTGTGGTCACGATTGTACCACCCAGTAATGGAGAGGGTGAAGAAGGTGAAGGTGATGCTACGATCGGTGATAACACACTAGCTTCAGTCGCTACAATCACTGCAGATGACGACGCTACTGAGAAGAAAGAACTACCTGCGAACATTCTACCTCCATCAACTTTAACAGATTCTACCTCAACCTTTGCATCAACGTCCTCCACTCCCGCCGCTCATCACGCATCAGGTTCGTCATCTACAACACAAAGTCAACGACAAGAAAGGTTATTAGTAGTTATATATAAACGAGCACCGTTTGTCTTTTCAGCATTTTACGACCCAGAAAAGAGTCAGAAAGTGCTCTCAGATCCGGCGTATTATAAGAGTTTGCATTTACGATTGGGAACACTTGTGGAGCCTATTTTTGAGGATTTGGAGAATAGTGGTGCGTAATTTCTAATTTATTTGTTTGTCAACTGGTTTGGGGGGGAAAAGGGGTGGATAGCATTTGAATGGATTGTTTTGTTGTTGTTTTATTTTTCATTTTTTTTTTCTATGCAGAATGTATCCATTTTCTTTATATCGATATGCACCTGTAAATTGGTCAATGATGGGGAATACAAAACAAATGAGATCAACGCAGCAGGTGGCGATGATCTGGCGATTCATTATGCCATAGAGAGTAAAAGAGAGTTAACAGGAGATTACAGCGACTAGTCGCGTGGGACCCTCGTGGCATTAGATTAATGTGCTAAAATAAAAACAGAACCGTGTTCCTAGCTCGTGGCTACTATTTCCAACTCTTTCTTTTGCAGCCATTTACAATACAGATTAGCCAGTTGCTCGTGGGGCAAGCATATCGACAATGCGTGAAGTTGTAGTGGTATATGCAGGAAGTAAATAGGAAGTAAATAAAGTGCTGACATAACCAATTGCATGACGTAAGATGGCTGAGCGGAGGCGCGGCTGTGTTTGTGGTTGGGCGTGTTTCTATTTCTGGGCAGGCTGGGCTTTCGGGTACGCCAACTTCAGAAAAAAGCATCGTCAGTACAACTTTTGCTTTGTTTTCTGGGGTCTTTTTTTTTTCATTTTACGCTTTGGATATTTCTTTATTGTTTTATTAGAGGAGAAAATAGAAATAGCATTGAAGAAGATATTTTGTGTTTGTTTTGCGTTTACGAAAATCAGCATCGAAAGAGGATTTTTAGACAGTATTTTAGTGGGAATACCGCTGTGTTTATAGCTGCCGCTTGTGGTTTCTTTTTTTTTTTTGTTTTTTTCTTCAAATAATGGCTTCATTTCTTAACTCTACCGGTATGTTTACAGTATTTCGTATTTAAGATGGTTACTGTTGATTTCTAATATTCTGGCCACTATATAGTCACGTCGACGACCTCGTCATCTTCATCGTCATCTTCATCTTCAGCCTTTACATCCCTCTCAGTATACACTTCTTCCAACCAAGTCGTTACCGTAACCGTCACTCAAACCTCAAATATTGACGATCAACCGTTAACAACATCTTCAGCATCGCCTTCATCATCTGTAACATCTTCCTCAACCTCCTCTGGACCCGTTGTCGCTACAGATGATTCTCGGTCGTCAAATTCGTCATCTGGTCTATCCACCGGCGGGAAAATCGGAGTAGGCGTAGGCGTCCCACTTGGGGTTATTGCAATTGTGGCTGTTTTACTTCTTCTCTTCTGGAGACGAAGGAGAAGTAAGAATACAGAGAAATCTCGAAGGCAAGAAGTCGACGACTACATATCCGATATCAACAATACTGACAACGGTGGACCGGGAATTGGTCTCGGTTCTGGTAATGGTACTACTGGCATAAATCCCAGCGGCGGTGGCGGAGGTAATGGAGCTGAATTGCCGGAAGTTTCGGGTGGCTATAGGGGTTGGGGACCTAGTTCTCCTGCTACAGGGAATCAGTACAATTCCAGCAGACCGGCGTTAAACCCTTCATCTACAGGTCTTACTGCCTCTAGTGCAGCGGCTACAGCAGCAGCAGCAGCAGCAGCAGCAACGGCAACGGCAAGTCGAACACCGCAACAATTTCCTGCGCCTCCACCAATTGCTCCGTTACATACACGTCAACAATCACATTCCTCAACAGATAGTTCGCTACAAGCCGCGGACGTGCCACCAATTCCACCAATCTCTTCACGGCGTCCACTTTCTAGAGGATTTTCGCCGGAATCATTAGCAGCTACTACTGCAGGTCATGCAAGAAGTAGTTCGTTTCCTATTTTACAAACGTCAAATACGAACCCAAGTATAGCATCTAGTACAAATTCAAATTCATATGTTCTTGATTCTGGTGGTGGCGCATCTCCGCAGAATTTTAGTACTTTGGCGGATTATGATAGTATGCCGCCTGTTAGAAATGTTCCGGAACGAAGGTCGATGAGAACATTAAGTACAGATGTCGGTGCATAATTCACTTTAATCACTTAATTTTGTTATAAATTTTATATTGGCACGGATATCATCTAACCTGTTTTATTTTTTTTGTTGTTTTACTCTTGCTTTGTTTTCTTTTTGGATTGGTTATCCGACTACTTGATACTTGATAATGGGGTGACTAACTAGCATACCAATTAAAAATAAAGATTTAGATTGATCCTTTTGTGGGAATTACAAAATTTTGAAATTGCTCATATGCAGGTTTTTTATAAAGATTAGCATCATTGCGTCATTTATCGATACAGTTAGATATATAATCTAGCTACATCCCTTTTTTTTTATTTTTTTTCAATATATTTGCTTTTATACTGTACAGTTTGAACGGAAATCCATGCTAATCTTTTCATTGTGTTTTCCTATTACGATTTCACAGATTTGTTCTTTCTTCTGGTTTGATTTGATTTGGTTTGGTTTGGTATCGTTTATTTTCTTTTCCATGCAAGTTGGAGAAAAACAAAAGGAAAAACAGGTTAAATAAATTTATCACTCTCAATCCTCTATATCGTCATGTATTTTTCGCCAGACTACTTGTAGATGTTTATTCTCTCCACTTTGACCCCATTGTAAATATAAACTTCTCTTCATTTTTTATATAGAGATTCTAAAGTGATTTAAAAATGACAAGTGCAATGCCATTGTAAGTTCTTTGTCGTGTAGTAAATGGTTTTAGCAGAATAACAAAGAACCCAGCCACATAATTTCTTTGACGAGCGTAAAATGAATTTCTAACGTATAAACAAAAGTCTTTAGGAAATGTCAATTCAGTATTCACCAATTTGAACGATCTTCTATCTCACCACTTCATAAAATTAATCACCCGATTTAAAGGAAGGGTTTTTATACTGTTTTATCAGAAATTCTATAAAATTTTCTATTTTGGGGGTTTGTTTTTGTATTCGATCGTTCGATTGAGGTAGTAGTAGTACGGTATTATGAGTCTAAGCCGTACAACGTGAGGCGTGCTTATTGACTTATATCCGAATTGAGTAGTTTTCTATAGTTGTTATCTGCGAGAGCGACATTGAGTATAAATGAGATTTTGAGAATGTGTTGGAATGTTTAGTTTACTGCGCTGAGGGAAAAGAAGATTGATCACTGTTGAATTGTGTGTGGTTTGAGGGCTGTCGTGTTTGGAAATACACGATGTGGAGCAGCACATTAGATTTCGTGAGATTTGGAGTAGCCAAGTAGGCTCTTAATCTACTTTAGATTACAGAATTACATAGAATGATAAAGTATGAGTTTAATGTAGTGATAAGCGTTAGTAGCCTAGTACCATTAGGTTACTTGACTGTAATACATTTGAATGAACGAAGTTTCACGCAACGCGCAGTTAACAATTACTTTTTATCACAACAAAAAAAACCTGTTGCAAATTTACTTCAACGCATGCAAATGTATGAGTAAGTTTTAATTAGGTCCTGCGCCGTAATTTATCAATTTTCAATGCAAGGAAGTGTAGCTAGAGCAACTTTTGGAACACCTCCAATTTAAAAATTCCGTTAAATCAGGTCTAAAGATTATAATCATTTGGATATATATGCGTATGTCGTAATGACTATGGTTTTAGTAAATGATGATGTTCGAGTTGATAATGGGTCTCTATAAGGAGGAGAACTGTGATATTACGCTTTATAGGAATTGTATTGAGATTCTGGTATTTGAATTCATTGCAATAAAAGAGTACCTTCGCGGAAAAGGAATATTTTATCAACGGGAGTAAAAGTAAATTCTGTATCTCAACTCTAGGAATGCAATACTATTAGTCTTCTAGACCCGTTGGTGAATTTCACAGAAAATTTCAAAAGAAACTTCACAGTAAACGAAAACAGGCTTTGTAAAAACAGTCTCTTATTGACAGAGGGATATAAGAAAAAAAAAACAGGAGTTTGCGAGATTACGTGGAAAAGATAATGACATAGTCGACGAGAGATGCTATAACGATTGTATTTACAGATAATGGAAGTACATGATAGGAAGTCAACGTAAATAATCTATCTGCATATAGAAAGAAGAAATTGTTTTCACTTTTGAAAATAATTATTATTCGTATGATATTCATGTAAGAAATAACCTTGTTATTAATAAAGCTTTCAAACACCACTAAAAGGAGAATTGAAAAGTTAACTGGATAAATGGAGAGCGAGGCAGATTGGGGGATAACCTTTTGAATTCAGTTTAGTATCTAGTGTATATGAATTGCCTAAATACTAGATATTAAGATGGCAGTTGTGCTTTGCGGGAATAAGCATGAATGGTTTATATATGATATGAAGATGAATGAAGATTTAATTACGGACTTTGTCAGACTGCTGTTCTCAAAAGATTGACATGTAACTATATAAATACAAAAGTCGAAAGTGTAATTATAAAGTTGCTTGTATAAATGCTGTAAGGTAAGGTCTAATGGAGTTTCAGAAGTAATACTTGGCCATTACTCCTTTTATGAAGCTGCTTTTTCAAAAGATATTTCTGCTAGATTATCAACTCTAACGACACAGAATTGGGTTAATAGAAAAATATAAAAGGTAATTAGAATTAGAATAGAATTGATATTGAAAGAGCCACTCAAACGCCAATGCTGGAAAAATAATACACACCAAAACCGAAACATATAGCAGCTACAGTGATTTAGAAAATCACATAAACAAAACAATAAATAATAAAATAAACAATACCACAATCAACAGTAATATACAACAATTTGAAGCTTTTTCTTCATTCTTTTTAAGCACATACTTAATTCTTTTCATTCCCAAATCAATTTTACTCTGTGTACGATCAACTCTTTCGTCTAAATCTTGCAAAAGCTCCACATGATCTTCTAATTCATCTCCTATAACAGCAGCTTGTTCTCTTAAATTTTGAACAGTATGCATAACTGAATCTAATTGTTGATCTTGATCCGCGATTAAAAGTGCTTGTTGCTCTCTTTCGAGCTCTAGTTCGTAGTTGTTTTTGGGCGTTTGTCGACCGCTATCGTTGTTATTGTCTATTTGAATAGTTGTGAATTCATTTCGGGGTTTTCGACCACGAGTTGCTGCTTCAATTTGATTTCTAATCCGAGCAACTTCTTCTTCTCGCGCTGCTACAAATAAATTACGATCATCTACCTGTTCTTGAGATAATCCGAATTGACCAGGGTTTTTCTGAACAGCATTAACGGATTCACGCAAGTCCTGTAAAGAGAGATCTATTTCATCGAGAGTAGAAGCAAGCTGTTCTAAAGTTGGAGTTGCAGGAGAAGGTCCTGCGGACGGAGAAGGTGAAGTGAGCGAAGTGACGTAAGATTGAGATTGTGGTCGAAGAATTGAAAGTTGCTGATCAACTTCTTTTGCAATATCGTCGTATGGATCCGAATACATTTCTTAACTATTAAGAATGCCACAAATGAAATATAAAAGCATTACAGTAATGAGATATGTTTAGAAAGAAACGAGGAGGCGGTTTGAATCTGACTGGAACTGAAACCCGGTTTATGGTTCACGAGTAAGTTTCAAAGAACAGTTTAATCCACGGTCCTCCACGAGCATCTTCACAGTGACAATTTGATCTCATTTAAACGATTAATTGCAAACCAATTCTTAATAAAGGGATAAAAAGCATTCAACAATGGTTTTAGAAGCTACTATGATTGTGTATGATTTCTCTTTGTTAAACATTGACAATTGCAGAAGCAGGCGACGGCAGAGACAAGTTCACTGCTGTCGTTCTGATATCAATCATGTTAATCACTGTGTTTATATGCTAACAATATATTGAAATAGAATCGACAATTCCGAGTTTATGCGGAACGGAGATTTCACACCAACGCGATATGAAGCACAATCGGATGCTGTCAATCTGATCTTTTCCGCCAAAACACAATCGAATCCTGAAAGTGCGGTTGGTTTGATGACAATGGCTGGTCGAGCGTGAGTACTCATACACAATACTCAATACCTTTTATAACTTGCCGATAGAAATTGGTTTTATATTGATATCTGAATTAGGCCTGAAGTGTTAGTTACTTTGACGACCGATTTCGGAAAAATACTCTCGTCGATGGTACAAACAAAAGTTCATGCGACTGCACATTTGACTACCGCCATACAAATAGCTGCTGTAAGTATCTCAGTTCATCTAATCTGATTCTCTATCAAATATAAATCACTAACCATCTTATCATCAGCTTGCATTAAAACATCGCCAGAACAAAGCCCAACGTCAACGAGTTATCGTATTCGTTGGGAGTCCTGTAATTGAAGAAGAAAAGGAATTAATCAAACTTGCAAAGAAGATGAAGAAGAATAATATAGCTGTTGACTTTATCAACTTTGGAGAAGATGCCGAGAACGTTGATAAATTGGAGAAATTCATTGCAAATGTTAAATCTGGAAATAACAGGTACGTTTTGACTAAACTTTTGCTGTACAGCTATGAATTCATGTATTTACTATTTTTTTTTTATTACAGCCACCTTGCAAACATCCCACCCGGTCCTCATCTTCTTTCCGACGTCATAGTCACTTCTCAAATCCTCACCGACGAAGACGGAATGCCTCAAGTACCTGCCGGCGCATCAGGTTCCGGTGGCGGAGATTCATTTGAGTTCGGCGTTGATCCAAATCTCGATCCTGAACTTGCTCTTGCATTACGTATGTCCCTGGAAGAAGAACGAGCTCGACAGGATCGCGAGAACAAAGACAAATCCGCACCCGCACCAACTGAAACTATACCTGAAGAACCAGCTGCTGAAGCTAGTGCAAGTGGGGAAGTTGCAAAGGAGGAGAAAGAAGAAGAGGTTAAACCAAAGCAAGATCGTATGGATACAGATTAATTAGCAGGGTATTTTTCTGTTCCTGAAAATCACGATAGCGTTGACTTGGTCTCTTGTTATAAATATACAGAAAGAAAGAAAAAAGTATTAAATAAATTAGCGAGAAGAGCGTACGAAAAAGAGCGCAAAAGACAAACTACACCAAAAACAATGATAAAAATAAAAAACAGAACGTAGAATGAATTAAATTAAAATCTTTCCTCGCGACCAGAAAGATTTGGTCCTGATTGAATCCTGTTGATTCCCCATGTTCCTAAAATACCCAACATGCCAATTCTCCACCCTCTCCATAGCCCTTCAAGACCAGTATCACCATTATCTTCTCCAGTAAGGATATTCCACATTGTACCTAAAACGCCATCATACTCGCCCACTTCGACAATTGCTTTCTTTACGCCGACATATGATAACTGGCCTCTTCGTAATACTGTTTCCAGAGGTAATCTGACAAAAAGTTCAAGCGTGGAAGATGCGAATGATAAAACGCTAAAAGCTAGCGGAGAAGTGTATTGTTCTACTCCCCATCTGCTTCGCACAAAGTATGGAGTTCCGCGCGTTATTAATTTCGGCACAGCGGCTAAAAGAGAAGTAGGAAGAAGAAGCTGCTGAGGACATGTCATTGACGGTAAACATTGTAATGAGGCAACTATTGATCTCGGTTGAGCGTCCGACGGAGTGAGAATTAATTTAGTACGAACGATATCAAGTGGAGAAAGTAATAGAGCTGTGACTGTTGTTGCTGTAACTGAGGCAAATAGAGTAACGAGTGGATGACTGCTATCAACAACATCGATTATTGATGGATCAGCAACTCCTAAAATTGCGGAAAAAAATGCAGAAAGCCATGAATCAAATGTCGTGACTGCTATGTTTTGTATAAATGTAATATTTGATCCTATTCATTTCTGTTAGTCTCTTGAAACTGAAGAAGAAACATAGCAATACGCACCCTTCCATACTCCCCAAGGCCCATCCTTTGTCCATAAGGCACCCATAGCACCGGTAATATGAGGCTTATGAGAACCGATTTGGTAAATTTCCGGCACCGGACTTGACGCATTCTTTCTGATATTCAATCTTCTGGCGGGTTTCTTGTTACTTCCCGTACTAGAAGAGGATCCTTCAGAGGAGGTATTTGAAATCACACTATTGGCTCGACGATGTTGGTGCTGAATGCGCGTTCTTGGTAATTGATTCTGGTCGTCTGGAGTTGAGAAATAATCTAATTCTTCCTCTTCCTGTTCATCGACGTCGACTTCAAAAGTGTCAATATCGTCTATTCTTCCTCTTCGTCCTCGCTTCTCTGATTTATTTAGTCGTTTTTGCGCTGTAGAATCTGTTGCATTCGGTCGAGTGTATTTTCCGCACTGAATAACCATTTTCGCAACTTCAAAAGGCTGAGCCAAAAACGTCGACGAATACCTCATCAATACAGCCGACGTAGCAGTCCTCACAATCTCCGCCGTGTTTGGAAATTCCAAATAATCAGCATAATCCAAGTCCGCTAGCAAGGCATCCGCTCGCAATGATGACGAACCGTATGATCCAGGCGGAGCCCCAGCTGATCCTCCTCCGTACTTTGAAATAGCCAGATCCGGAACTCCATCGTGAAATACAAGTTCTGGACGATGATAATACGGTCGAAGAGTATTTTGCCGCGGAAGTGAAGAATTACCTGTATCAAAAGCCATTTCTGTGAAAAATTACGATCCGCGGTTTGCTTTGTGCAAATTGTATGATTTCAAGACGGGAATATAAACACTTCAAATCAGAAATACTTCCAAATCTTCAGACAAATCAAATAACAACGTATATATCAAAAATAATCAAGAAAAAAAAAGGTGGTGTGCACAAAACTACAAATTCTCGATGAGATGATTCTGGATTTATCGTCAATGATGAATAATTGATTATGTCATTAAAGGTTAATTCTGAACTCCCAACTTGAAATTCTTTTTTTTTTGTTTTGTTTGTATATTTGGGTTGTTTAGTATTTTTATATTCGATTAGTCTTTCTTTCTTTTTTTTGGCTGGAGTTGATGAAATGCCTGCGTCTACTAAAATAGAGAATAAAAAGCGAAAGATGGTTGAGAAAGTTACGAAAAGTGAACAATCGAAGCGGTCAATTAAAGTATCTAATTCTTCAAAGAAGAAACGACGAGTTGAAAGTAGTGATTCTGGTAAGTTTCTTTTTCTCTTTTTTTTTTAATGATATTTTCTACTTTTATTCTTTTATTTTATTGTCGTATTATTGTATCAAA
The DNA here is from genome assembly GCA_030556335.1 of Myxozyma vanderwaltii. NCBI lineage: Eukaryota > Fungi > Ascomycota > Lipomycetes > Lipomycetales > Lipomycetaceae > Myxozyma > Myxozyma vanderwaltii. The sequence continues at coordinate 100,973 of JAKTPV010000042.1, forward strand.
GGTGCTGGTTATTGATGACTTTTCATTGTTTAGAAGAGGTTGAAATGCCGAGTGTTGAGTCTGATGAGGAATCAAATGATGAGTTCGATTTAGATGAAGTTGCAAGTGATGATGAAGAAATCAGTGAAAGTGAAATAAAACCAGTTACAAATGATAAAGACTCTCATGATAGCGAAGATGGCGATGATGATAGTCTCAAAGAAAGTGACAATGAAGAAGACGACAATGATTCTGAGGACGATGACGAGGAAATAGAAAATATCAACGCAGCAGCTCATGAAAAGCAAACAAAGAGTATGTATTCCTATTACCTGATTTACGCTTTCTAGGGAAACAAAGTACTAACAAATCTCATAGAAAAGAAAAACCTTGATCCAGCAGCTTTCTCTACTGCTATGACTGCAATTCTTGGTTCTCATCTCAAAGCCCACGATCGCAAAGATCCAGTTCTTGTGAGGTCCAAGAAAACAGCCAAAGAAATTGAAAACACAAAGCTTGAAGCAAAAGCCAAACGTGCTCTTCGTATGGAGAAAAAAGGTTTACTTGATAAAGAGCGGGTTAAAGATGTTATTAGTGGATTACGTGAAGGTGAAATTGCCGATTCTGACGCAGTTCAAAAAAATACTATGCATGAAAAGAAACTGAAAAAGACAGCAAAAAGAGGTGTTGTCAAGTTGTTTAATACTGTAATTGAAGCTCAAAAGAAAGCTGTAGCTGCTGCTATGGCTGTTTAAAATTCTCTGGGTTACATCTCACACAAGGCGTTTTATTTATATATTTATGTTTCTTTTCCTCTTTTGGTTTCTGTTGTAATCACTTTCAATTGTGTGTAATTTGATGTTTCGTATGGTAGCATAGATGTTTATAAAAATCTATTTCATTATATACAAGAATGGAAAAACCCATAGTTCACCAAATGTAACTGTCAACTAGGGCTCATTCCTCGATCCAATTCGACAAAATAATAAAAGAAATAAAAAGAAAAAAAAATAGCCAATTGATCAATGTTTATATACTACTTTTGGAGAGCTGTGACTTAAACTGTGCCAACGCAGGATTTGTTACTATAAGATGAGAAAGAGAGTAGAATTATCGCTTGTCGAAATCACGAGCTTGAAGATTTCTCGTCATTTGAGGTAATGCGACGCGTAAACCGTCCAATTCTTTAGTCATTACAATTTGGCAACCAAGGCGAGATCTATGATTCATTTGTTAGTTTAAAAATAAGAAGAAGCAGATGAGGAAGAAACAAGTATGACATGACATTACGTTTCGGTAAGGCCGAATGCGAGGTCGAGCATGTCGTTTTCGTCGTCATCTGGCTCTGGGATTAAATCGTAGAAATCAGGATCAACAATGACATGGCAAGTCGAGCAAGCGCAGGATCCACCACAAGCACCTTCAACAATTATACTAAATTAGTTACAAAATATAGATGAAAATAAGATAATAGTGATGGTTGTACCTTCCATATCAAGATCATGTGCTTGAGCAATGTCTAGTAAGTTATCTCCGGCAGCAGCATCAATCGCAACTTGTTCTCCTTCTCTTGTAATAAAAGTAACTCGGATTCTAATAAGAACAACCAATTAGTTTTGTGTAATTCCAAAAAAATGATGACTCTTCAGAAACTGCTGATAACAACGACACAACGTACTCTTCACCGGGAGCAGGAGTATGAATATGGCCATGAAATCTCGTCACTGAATTTGAAAACAATCTCGACTGAATTGCAGTTTTCGATAACGAAATAACTTGCTGTTGCTGTGATTTTTTGTATAATCTTGCTGAATTAAAGATAATGTTTTTACTTGTATTGTAAATTGCCGGCCGTAGCAGATTCATTCCAAATCTACTAGCCATATTTTCTCCAATTCCCTTTCTGTACCTTTTGTTATATTCCAACACAATACAAATAATAATGCAGTATTAAATGCAATAATGAGTTTGTAAACAAAACAAATACAAAATGAATCTGCTCAGCTATTTTTTTTTTATCAGGGCTCTTCTCTCATCCTCGGATCTAAGCAAGGCTCAACTCCGAACGAAACCTTGCTGACATTCTCAGTCGAGGGATTTGTGTAGTAACGCGTAATAATCTTCAGACGCGACCTTACGCGTTAACTTTGTTATAGTAAATGGAAGATTAAACAAATGACATTGACGCCTGTGAGAAAGACGACGCGGGGACGGTTGATTTTATTGGAGGGACTTGATCGTGCGGGGAAAACTACGCAATGTCAATTGTTATGTGATCATTTGCTGGAGATGAACGGTCCTGGTTCTTGTCGCGTTCAGAAAGTGCCTGGTATGGTTATTATTCTATTCTTTTTGTTTGTTTTGTATGTCGTAATTGAGGAAAAGAGGACTAACTTGCATACAGATCGAACAACCCAAATAGGGCAAATGATAAATTCATATCTCGCCAGTAAATCAGCTCTTCCAGATCAATCGATTCATCTTCTCTTCTCTGCAAACAGATGGGAACTTCGACAAAATATTCTGGACTCTTTAAACCAAGGCCAAACAGTAATTTTAGATCGCTATGTACCTTCCGGGATTGCATATTCTTTTGCAAAAGGTGTAAACGACATGCCCATAGAATGGTGCATTGCTCCCGAACGAGGTCTTCCGCGACCTGATATTACGCTTTTTCTAGATATAGATCCTGAGAATGCTAAACTTCAGACCGCGAGAGAAGATTTCGGAATAGAGAAATATGAAGTTAGTGAATTTCAAGCAAAAGTTCGAACTTGTTTTAAACAGATTTTAGGCGATGGGAAAGGAGATTTGGGGATTTTGAATGTAGGGAAAATAGAAATTATTGATGCGTGTATGGATATTAATACTGTTGCAGAGAATATCTGGAAATTTGTTGATAACAATGTGATGTTGGAAAACGAAAAAGTTGCTACTATTTTATGAGTTTTTGTTGTATTTCGCTGGTGTTTGAGATTTTTATTAATGAGATTTATTATCCTAAACTTATAACATAGCTTACTCTTCTTCTTCTTCTTCATCGGATGATAACTGAGTGTTAAGTTCAGGCATTTCAAAGTCATCATCATCTTCCGCATCATCTTTTTCCTTGTCCTCTCCATCTTTCATCTCTTGATCAACATTCCTATTACTTTTTACTGCCGAGAATTCCCAGTTCTCGTCACCGACCTCTGTATCTTCAATGATGTCAACTTCCGTCACAATCTCGACTCGTTCGGTATTATCACCATCATTTGATTTGGGCCTCTTAGATTTTCCATCTAAAGCCGCTGCGTGATCGTCCGCATTTCGTTTATGTAGAGTACCTTTGACTGTCGTAGCACTTGGAATCACGATTTTGAAATCAGCAGGTTTTGTGTGCTGATCTCCAGATACCACTTTAATTCCTTCCACTCCCGAGTTTGCTTTATCTTCAGACTCGGTATTTGATTTTGAGAGCCGTCGTTTAGGAAGTGAGGTAGCTGGCGGTGGAAGAGCATTTGAGTTTTTTCTTGGACGTCCACGTTTACGAGTCGAGGGAAGTTCTTGAGTAAGTTGTTGTTCTTCTTCCGTTGGAGTTTTTATTGGTCTTGCTGAAGATTTTCCGAGTACCAATTCGTGAAGTTGAACGCCGTCCATTTCATTCTCATCTTCATCATCTTCAACGTCTTCAAGTACGTCATCCTCCTCGTCATCTTTTTCTATCAGCGTCTGCAAGGACTTTAAAGCCTCTGCTGATGCAGTTGCTTCAATATCTTCCTTCCGCTTCGGCATAGGAGGAAATCGAGGATGAATCACAGCGCCGAGTAATTCACTATTTGAAATTTTTCGAGAAACCATAGGCAAAATACTCCATCTGATGCTATTCCCAGGCTGCAATACAGCCGACAGCAATAATCTCTCTTCTTCCACTGTAGAATCATTTAATGCTAACAGGGCAAATCGATCGATACTAGATCTTGTAGTAGCAGGTAAATCAGGCATACTCGTAACTACAGCATGCAATAATTTAATAACGGGAGCCTTAAGTTCCGCAGCAGGTTTTGTGACAAATGCTGAAGAATGACTAACGAAATCAGCTAAAGTAGAAGATTCCGAAATTGGTTTGACGCTGGTTAAAGCGAGATTGATGATGTGCGTGAGTTCTTGAGTGAAATCATCGGGGACAATCCGCATTACTGTAATGTAATTTGCAACGAATTCAAAGATCGGGATGGCGAATATACTGGGGAACATTAGAGATAAGATTGACTAATATAGTAATAATAATGATAATTGATACATACGCGTTTGGAAGTAATTGAACCGACCGTAAATGGGATAGAACCTTCTCCGTATAAGGCAAAATTGCCTGACCGACAGTATTCGTAGTAGTATTAAGCAAGCTATAAACGTTACTATGGATAACAGGTAGCACCGTCAGAATAAAATCACGATCCTGACGTTCAGCTGTATCTTTAAAATCAATCAAATCAAGTTCCATGTCCAGTAATCTATCAGCAAGTTCAATGATTTTAGAAAGTGGAACTTGAACTGGTCCTCTTGTTTCTAAACTTAATGTTGTTTGAAGTAAACGAAGTAACATTTCAAGACGGAGAATACCAGTGTAAATATCTGGTGTAGATACAGAGCTAGAAGCCCAACCACTGGGTACTTCGGTATAACTCCTCTCTTGTTGTACGCAAGAGAATACTGTTGAAATACTTAGATGCGCCTCTCCAATGATTCTCAGACATGAAATCTGCCATTCTCGAAGTTGATCTTTCGGCGCTGTACAATACGCTGAAGCATAAATCTTTCGACACCATGCTTCAATCTCAGGATCCACAGGTATCATACTCCACGCGCTTGAATTCAAAATAGGATACACGACATTATTCAACAATTTTGACATAAACGGTCTGAACGTAGTTGAAAAGTTTAGAAGCAAATCGTATAGAGCAGGTAAAGAGATTTTCAGTAATCTTTTAGAGATAACGCCAGAAGTTGGAGATGCAAGTTGAACAAGTGAAGTTGCATAGGTTGGAATATAGGGAGTTGCAATTTCTCGAATAAGAGTTGGTTTGTTTTTCACACGGGATAGAATTGTCATTATTGCGTAAATTGCCGACTCCTTAAGGTCATAATTATCAGTTCGTTTCTAGTACTCGTTGTCAGTATATGATTTATTTCAAAATAAAAAAGAAGAAAGAACAGCAAACGTACTTCAAGAATGGCGACCAACAACTTCATCCAAGTAAGTCCATGACTATTCATAGATTCCCAATCCACAGCAACAATCGCCGCCACAAGCTCAGCACCAGAGCGTCTGACATCAGCCTTTGTTGACTGCAAAAGAGCAGACAAGCGAACTCGAACTCGATGAAGTATTTGAGGATCTGATTTTCTGACCACAGACGATGAACCCAGACAAAGAATGGCAGAACCGAGTCGCAAATTCAACTGCGCTTCGTTCTCGGGAGCAAGAACCGTAACAAGACATGTTCTCAACTGAGAAGATAATGCACTAGAACTCATCTCTTTTCAATATCTTCTGATATATACCGAAATAAAAATAAAAAATAAAAGACATATGGAAATATTTTGTTTATAATTTTATTTTTCTCCCTGCCCTGTGCGGCTACTAATCACGTGAAAGGGGTAAATAGGGTGCAGGGTTTATATATTCTGAGAAATACGCGTGGTCGGTCTGAAAAGTGCGCACAGCTCTGGCGCGCGCGGAAAAAAAAAATTACAAAGGCTTTTAATAAGAGATAATAGTAAATTGTGCACAGTTTTGCCTATTTTGTGGTTTATTTATTGTTATAAAATATTGCTAGTTTTATTATTTTAAATAGCAATCATGGCTCTTCCTGTTACAGTGTATGTAATCATTGCTTTTATTCTGGTTTATTGATGTGGTTGGTGGCTAACAATATGATGAAAAAAAGACTTCCTGAGCTTACAACTCCTGTTTACTCTGCTGTTATTGACTCTGGCGTATGTTTTGAAATATATCGTGCTGTATTGATCTTATTAAGAGTGTTTATTGATTAATTGTACTTGCAGGTTCTTTTGAAACTCACAAAACACACTTCAGAGTCGTTTCCGTCCACTGTTTGTGGCCTTATTCTCGGTCTTGATGCTGATTCAGTGCTGCAAATTACCCACGCTTTCCCATTTCCCGCAGAATCAGGCAGTGATGATTCGGCTAATCCACGATCAAAGATTAATCTCAGATACCAGACAGATATGATTCGGCTGCTTAAAGAAGTGAACATTGAAGTTAACCCGATCGGATTCTACATCTCGTCTTACCTCGGAGGCTTCTTCACCCAGTCTCTCGTCGACAACCTCACCAGCTTCCACGCCAGCAATCCAAACACTGTTGTTCTTGTTCATGACGTTACAAAGTCGTCACAAGGAAGCTTGTCCTTGAAAGCCTACCGTCTTTCAGAGCAGTTTTTAGCTGCAAACAAGGCTTCCGGCGGTAAATTCTCTAGCGAAGCAGTCGTCAAACACAACCTCACTTACCTCGACATTCTGGAGGAGCTCCCTCTTTCAATCAAGAATTCACATCTTGCTACTACTCTGCTGCAGCATCTTGACTCGCCTGCTTTTGCAAAGAAGGACGATCCCAGCGCCCTTATTGCTTCGTCTACCTTGGCTCCTAACTTTGATACTCTTGAGCTTTCAATCGATCCTTACTTAGAGAAGAATGTCGAGTTTTTGATTGACTCGGTCGATGAATACTATGCTGAGCAGGGTACTTTTAACTACTACCAGCGCCAACTTGCCAGAGAACAAGCAAAGATCCAACAATGGGTCCAAAAGACTGTAAGTTTATTGTTATCAATCGTGTACTTTCTCGCCAAATTCTAACAACGTATATTCTCAGAAAACCGAGAATGCGCTCCGGGAACGCGCCAATATTCCCACCGTATCTGAAGATGACTGGCAAAAGCATTTCAAGCTCCCAACTGAGCCTTCCCGTCTTGACAATCTTTTAGTATCAGCTCAAATTAACCAATACTGCAACCAAATCGAAGAATATGGATCTCTTGTTTCAGCAAAGATGTTTGCCATTCAAAACGGCCTTGATTTGAATAATTAATAACCTTTGAAAAAGTTTATTGGAATTGCAAGTACGTGACATCTTAAAAATAATGCATTTCTTTATGATGAAAAAGAGCTGTATAGGTAGTTTTGTTTATGTTCATATCGGTTTTGTGTAATGCAATGTTGTTTATTAAAGTCGTTTGTTTACTGCAGGTTTGTTTGCGTTCTCATTTGAGGGTTAAGAGAAGATGCTTTTTTCTCTCAATAAAGTAAAAATCTAGTAATTTGTTATTAATTATGTAACCGATACTTTTGAGCTACAGATATTATTCCATGGTTTGGGCTCATTTTCTTGCCATCAAGCAAAGACAAAAGCACTTGCTTGTGAATTGCAATTGTAGTCAATGTATAATTCATATTAGGACATAAATAAACAAATTTGCATACATTTGTAAGGGTTTAGTAGATAGTGTACCGCGACATTGTGTGGAACCGTAAATTGCAATCATTTTATTGAACTTCTTACGAGCCACTTTGCAAACAATTTACAAGAAACGATGTCTCGAAGATTGCTTTTTCAGACTTTGCCTCCGCTGGTTGCGGTAGTAGGTGGGGTTTATAGTGGTATGCGGTGGTTTATGTTGGTGTTGAGAATAATGGCTAATATGAATTTCGTGGACAGGTTATCAGTTCTTTGATCCACTCTTCAAGTACGAATACTCTATCTTGATGTTTGTATTATTGAGAGAATAGCTAATTGAAATATAGGGAAGAGCGGGATCGACTTGTTGAAGAAGGACTTTTAGTTCTGCCAGAAGAAGTAAATAATCAGCCTAAAGGAACCACAGCAGCAGGCGACGTGCCATTATCAAGTATACCAGGAATGGCTGCGGGTACTATTCAAATCAATCCTTTTGAACCGCTGGTGTTTGTACCGCGTCCGCAAAAGTCTTATTGGTATTTCTTGATGCATCCCAACCAGCTTTGGGGATCAAGGCCTTTAGATGCTGCGGAGGTTGAACGTATGAAGATTACTACTACTACTACTACTACTACCACTACTACGGCTCCTGAAAAACAGTAACGTCAGTGAGTTTAGCAAGAATAGGAATTAGATAAGGTGCTAAGGGGGAGTCTGTGTAAGGCTTATATGTACATAGAATAGTGTGAAAAATCAGGTTAATCAATCAAATTACGATTCAAATGTCGATGGCCTGATCTCGGACTTGATCTATGACCAGAAATCCTTCTGTGTGACCCGCCAGCTTCTTCAGATGCCTGTATTTTCTTTTCATATTCGTGCGCTCTGTCGAGTTTTCTTCCATGATGCGAGCACAGCCAGCACGAAACCATTATCGTTTTTTCTTTCGCAGTGCCAGAATCATCTGGTTCCATATACTTAAAAATGGCCTGCCTCTTCTCTAACGTAGATCTATGATGTCCTTGTTCTTTTCGAGTATGCGGATTATTTGAATTTGCCTTGTAATTTCGATCTTGGATATTACAGCCTACTTCGGCGCATATTCCTCGTTCTCCGCCAATGTTCTCTTCAAATTCACGTAATGTCCGCCATCGTAGACCAATTGCTCCGGTTCTGTATCGTGACAAGTCGACAATAGGGAAATCTTTGACCAATTTAGCAGCGTACTTTTGAGCAATTTCACGGCCGTATTCTGCTGCTTTTGCTGCTCTATCTCGAATATCAATTTCATTATATAAGGCCTCTGTTTGTCCTTCATGTTCATCCCATATCAGTCGATGCGATTGAACGAGAAGATCGCGTTCAGTGACTACAGGTTTTGTACGCTCAGCAACAGCATCACTATCGTGCTTATGTTTTTTTATCAGTTGTTTAGAACCTCTTTTCGACACACTCATATCTAGTAAATAGTGTAAACATCTTTTGAGTAGCAGAGGTTATAATAGCAATAATATTTACAGTCTTTATATATGCCCTAACCCTCTAATAATGTCACGGGGTTTGGCATTTCTTTCGTCATTGCTCATATTTCATACATTAAAACAGCGGAAAACCCGAGTTTTACTCTTCTTATTCTTTTTTGGCTAGTTTGTCAGGGCTGTTTATTGAAAGTAGAAATATTGCTGTCTGCTTCATTTTTGAAATGAGTCAGTTGAATTCCCTTTATGCTATATTCGGGGTCTCTCAGAATATTTCTAACATAATGTGTAACAGATAAGGAGATCCAGCGCGGGCTCAACGACAGGCTTTACGAAAAGCGCAAAGCAGCTGCTCTCGAGCTCGAGAAAACTATTCGACAATGTGTGGAAGAAAGCGATGATGCAAAGATTCGGTCCATTGTCGACCAGTTGTGCCATGATTTCGCGTACGCGGTACATCAGCCAAACGCAAGAAACGGAGGCTTGATCGGTCTCGCTGCGTCTGCAATTGCTCTTGGTCCGCATGTTGCTGAGTATCTCGAGGACATTATTCCTCCTGTTCTTGCGTGCTTTGGCGATCAGGACGCGCGGGTGCGCTATTACGCGTGCGAGAGTATGTACAATATTGCAAAAGTCGCAAAGGGAGAGATTCTTCTCTACTTTAACGAGATTTTTGATGCGCTCTGTCGGCTTGCCGCTGATTCGGAGTTGACTGTCAAAAACGGAGCTGATCTTCTTGATCGATTGATTAAGGATATTGTGGCGGAAAAAGCAGCGACTTATGTATCTGTTATCCATACAATGCCCGAACAACCTCCACCTGATCCAGCGGCAGAAGAAGATGATCCGTCCAAGCCCGTTCTAGCTCACGAACCAGTGCAAGATCCAACAGCAGAGCCCGCGTTTCAACTTTCTCGCTTTATACCATTACTCACTGACCGTATTTATGTCATCAATCCCTTCACGCGCATGTTTTTGGTCTCATGGATTACCTTGTTGGACTCTATCCCGGACTTGGAACTTGTGTCGTATTTGCAGGATATCATTGGAGGTTTATTGAATTTTTTGAGTGATACAAATGTTGATGTTAGAGTTGCTACGCAAGGTGCTTTAGATGGATTTTTACATGAAATCAAGCGCGTGTCAGAATTAAACAGAACAGTGAGCGAATTAAAAGCTCAGAATGCCGCTAAAGAGGCGTTTGAAAATGAAAAGAAACGGGAAAGCACTAAAGAGTCTGGTAAACCTGATGCGGCTAGTCGTTCGGTTTCTAGTTCACATCTTGAAGGTGCAGACGGCGACGATGCAAGTTCGATTGTTGAGGAAAATTTCATGACTGCTGAAGGCGTGTCGATTGGTGTTAAGCATGAACCTGCAGCGAATATTCATTCTGATGAGGGATACTTAGATGAAGAGGGTTCTCCTTCGCATTTTAATATGGCTTCGGCAATTGCTGAAGGTATTTATCTTCCTGGTCAAGATGTAAAGATTGACTACGCAAAGGTTATTGAGATTCTGCTGTCTTATCTCGATTCTACTGAGCAAGAGATCCAGCTCACTGTTTTGAAATGGATTGAGTCTTTCTTTGAGATTTCTCCTGATGATTTATTACCCTTTGTACCAAGATTTTTGTCGGTTCTTCTGCCAACGATGGCTCATGACAACGAACAATTACGAAAATCTGCTGAAAATGTTAATAACGAGTTGATGCAGCTTATCATGTCTCTTCCTGATACCGTTTCTGATAGCGAGAAGAAACGCGAGAGTGATGAGCAATCATTTCCTCCTACTCCAAACCTGCAGCCTCTTAGACAAGGATTTGCAGTTCGAAGTGCCTCTCCAAGTACTAGTCGCAGTCTATCACCTCAGCCGACCGCCGGACGGCGATCTGTTTCTCGAGAGGGAATTATGCGCGGGGATGATGATAGTCTTATGAGCAAACTTACCGCGACTACTACGAGCAATACAAAATCGCAGCCGCCGTCGGTTTTGACTTCGCCGACGCTAACCGGAACGGATTATAATGCTGTTGATTCAGCTCCTGAGGGCACGAGTTCTGATACTCATAGTTTGGAATTGTCACTGGATTATCCTTCTACCGTAAACGCGTTGACTCTACATTTCCTCAATGAGAGAGAGGAGACTAGAATTGCGGCATTAGACTGGTTAATTATGTTACACCGAAAAGCGTCTCGCAAGATTCTGGCTATAAATGACGGGACTTTCCCTGCACTTTTAAAAACTCTGTCTGACTCTAGTGATGCTGTTGTTACGAAGGATCTTCAATTATTAGCTCAGATTTCTTATAATTCAGAAGACGATTACTTTGCTTCGTTTATGCTAAATTTACTTTCGCTATTCAGCACTGATCGCAAACTTTTAGAGACAAGAGGAAATTTAATTATAAGGCAATTATGCGTTAGTCTTAATCCTGAGCGGATATATAGAACTTTAGCTGAAATTTTGGAGAAGGAAGATGACGTTGAGTTTGCCAGTATTATGATTCAGAATTTGAATAATAATCTTATAACTGCGCCTGAGCTTCAAAGTCTACGACAAAGATTACGCAATCTGGATACGAAAGAAGGAACGAATTTTTTTATCTCGCTATTTAGATCATGGTGTCATAATGCAGTTGCGACGTTTTCACTTTGTTTACTTGCTCAAGCTTATGAACAAGCCTTTCATTTGTTGCAGATATTTGCAGATTTAGAGATTACTGTTACTTTATTAATTCAGGTTGATAAGCTTATTCAATTATTGGAGTCTCCTGTTTTTACGTGTGAGTTTTTTTTTTTTTTTATTTTTTTTTTTTCTTATTTTCGTGATTTAGGGTGGATGCAAGAGCTAATTCGGGTCTAGATTTACGTTTGCAATTGCTTGAACCTGAGAAATATCCTTTCCTTTACAGATGCTTGTATGGGTTATTAATGCTTCTCCCGCAATCTTCAGCGTTTGCAACACTTCGCAACAGGTTGAATTCCGTCAGTGCGATCGGATATCTTCACATTGTTCCACCTGTAACCCCATCATCGGGCGGATCAGTCAATTCAGCTACATCAGGCAAGCAACCAGTTTTTAACAGATTCAAAGGAAGAATCGATGAAGGTCGCTGGAATGATCTTTTGGATAAATTCAGGACAGTCCAAACAAGACATGAGCGGTTACGTCGACAAGCTCAAGCACCTAATCTTTCAAATGGATTAGGATTATCAGGAATTGACCTTCCTACTGGACCTAGTCGTCATCATGGTGGGCCTAATACTCAACATGCTGTAGTGTCCGAACAGCCGCAAGCTCCACCTTTACATCATCATAGGACTGCGCTGTCGTTTATGTCGGGAAGTAAAGCTTTTGGGGGAAGTAATTCTGTGAGTTCAAATATGGGCAGTAATTCAATGGCGAAGGAGAAGGAATCTAGGATTTTCAGATCGAATAGGAGATTATAGAGTTGGGTTTTTTTTCTTTTTTATTTCCATTTTAAATGTATTTGATCTTTCCCAGTTGTTGAATCTGTCTTTAATAAGTATTTGTAAATCTAGTATTCAAAGATATTAATTCTGTATGTATATTATTATGAAATAGATTATGATTTCAACTTATTCAAGTACCGTCGATAATTTTGAAGGGGGGAACCTAACCCAAAGATCCCAAATTGAAAGTTTAACAATTGCAATTTACACAGACAAAGCAAGTTTATAATATGATTACAGCTTTCACATAGAATATTACATTTCTGCTACAAAAGAGAGTATTTTATAATTGGTCAGGCCATGTGGCCGACAGACGGGGTTCATGGAATTCGGCTTGAATACGGGCATGCGGGAGGGACGTTATTTGCACCTTCATTGTCACTTGAAGGGTCGTGGATATATCCGCGATTGAATAGCCATAGTGAGTTATTCTAGTTATTACTTGATTAATAGCAAGAATATGGGTTTTTGTTAATTAGAAAAAAATGAGAATAGGCCCGCGGTTTAGAGATTTGAAATATGTGAAAATATATCAGGGTAGATCACGGTTGAATGTGAATGAACCTGAAAGACTGCGACTTGATTATTCGCGAAAGCAGTTGGTAATTATTTCCAAACTTATGGCTTCTTTTCATTTTCTGGATACTAATGTGTGATTATGTGGCGAAAATAGAACCGAATTGTTCCCGATTCGTTCATCCCTAGTGAGGTACTCAACGATGTATCAAAGGAAACTTGTCCGGACTCTGATTCATTTATTGATACATTGCAAGGGCAGAAATTAGATTTTGGATACGCGATTGATCATACAGTTTTTAAACGGCGGAAATGTGTGGCATACGTAGGAGGGATTAACGCGAATATTTTATACGTCGCGAGTATTATTGATGAAGAATTTGAACTTGATGGGAATGATGATGAATTTCTTGAATTACCGATTGTTGGACAACACCTGACGTACCTAGACTTACAAGAACCTATCCTCGGAATCAAATTTGCCGGTTCAAGCTCTTCAGATAGTATAAGAGCGTTAATAGCAATACGAACGTATTCTGGTGTATATTTTTATCGACCGGGTATAGTTCGGACTGAACTCTCCCGTAGTCAACAAATGACACTTGATTATATATCTAATATTGAAAGTTCTGGAGGAAGGGTGTTTACAGATGTATGTTTTAATCCATGGTATTGGAGACAATTTGCTGTCGTCGATAATTTTGGAAACGTACAATTACGTGAAATGAACGCAAAACACGTTGGAATTAATATTCAAAATTATAAAGTCCCGGACAATGAGAAAGATTCAATACCTCAAAGATATCAAGTATTATGGGGTTCAAACTTGAATAATTTGCTTGTGTCAAACAGTGAACTTGTTTGTGCATATGATTTACGATCAAGCTCAGACGGAATACCATTGCAATATATTCCAAAGAAATCATCTAAAATCCTGAATATCTGTAATGTACCAGAAAAAAGTCATGAATTACTGATACTATCTTCTGATGATTTAATATGGATGGATTTAAGAAATTTTCCAAAGGAATTGCTAGCTTGGAAACATTATAGAGATCATGATTCAACTTTGAAATGTTCCAGTTTTGTTATAAATGATGGTATGCTTTTCCTGTTTTTTAATTTCTTTTTTTACTTTTTCCAATCAACCTGTTTTATCTAACTCTTGTGTAGATACGTTTGTACTTTTGTACTCACCTACAGAACCGCTAGTAACCTGCTACCACTTTGGTTTCCGCAACGGTCTACCATTCTCATGTGAAGATCCTTATATATTTTCCGCCAACAAAGGACCTCGTATACTTGATATGTATCCAATTCCAATCAAACTCTCATATCGGTCTGACAATGGACTTGATGAATGTAGTTTTTTAACTACTTTTCAATTAGCTATGGATTACAGTCTTACGCAACGCGTGTATTGTACTGATAATTTTAAAAACATGAAATCTCTGGCGTTGGAATTGTGGGCTGATGCGAATAATTTTGTATGCGGTGGTGATATACCGGAAATAAATGACGATGATGAACTTATTGTTACTCCGAAAATTGTGAACTTGAATTCTGTATACCAAGCGATTTTTCCTGAAGATGATGACACATTAGCCACTGTTTCAACCCAGGAGGTACTTGCTACAATAGCCGATCGAATTTCTCAAACACTTCCTCCCCTTTTGAAGAAATTTGGGACTTCAAAGACAATTCTTGAAGTCGTGGGAAGTCCAGGAGTTACAGATAATTTACCTGATTTTGCAGCTGGAATACGCGATTTAGGGCAAGCATTAATTGATAGTGGATATGATGTATATGATATCAAACTTGAGAATCTAGCATGGATAAATATAAATGGTTTTGAAGCGCAGAGACTTTACGAGAGATTACTTACGATATGGGTACGTTCGCTACCTAAATCATCAAAAATAGTATACAGAGAAGATGAAGATGGTAATACGATAGAAGATGGAATAATTCGTCCTGTATCCGCCAAAGTGCGGCTAAGAAGAGAACGTATTTGCAGGAAGATTGCAAATAATTTAGTTATGGAATCACTTGTAATTTCATCTCCTAAAAAGGAACTTGAAGGTCCAGAAAATAATGTGGAAGACTCGTTGGTGGAATTATCACGATTTGTGAAATTTAAGCACAAGGGAGGGAAAAATAGTAATTCACATAAATTAGCTTCGGGATGGATTATTGGAGAAATATAGGTTTTTTGAAGTCTGGTGTTTTTTTATATAATTGTGAAGACTGTAATATTGTGTAATATAACATATTAGAATAAAATAGGTAATTCCGACTTTATTAGTTGAATTTTGTAGTTATTGCAATGGATGTGAATCAGCTTCGTCATTTAGAAACGCAATAGTTTTCTAAATAATCAGCATCAAAAATCTGCCCCAAAAATACACTAGAACAAAAATAATACAGGACTAACTTACAGCTAATCCTTCTGGATTAATTCCATTTTCGAAAAGCTTTAAACTTGTTGAAAGACTTTCTTTGTCAATTCCGGAATTTAATAATAGAGATATTTCATGTAGTTTTGCTATTGATTCTTCTTCGTTTGTAATTGTGCTGTGTTTAGGTGATGATGATGCGAAAGGCGTTTGAGGCGATGTTGATGAGGACATTTTGAAATCAGAGTAATATATTGGTGGTGTATATTTTATTTGATGATGTTTTGATATTACTGATATTAAGATTTTATATGATTTGACGCGTATAAATCCGCTCGACGCGTTAACGTATGACAAGGTTGCCTAAACTCCCAACAACGCGTTCAAGATATCCACACCAACATCAACATTCTTCATCACCGACTCCTACATCTCCAACAACTCATAAGAAAGACAAATATGTCTGCAAATTCTTCGGTAAATCGAGAAATAGGCTATGCATACAGTCAGTTATATACTAAACTAAGTGATTTGCTTCCATCGAATATAGGTCGAGCTACACTTATCGATGATTTAATTTCTTCTTATAAATTACCTTTACATTGTACAGATATAATTACACCTGCTTTTGCGTCTCGGGAACAATTAATTGCCTATCATGATTCTGGTTTTATTTCGTATTTATTGGGCGAAAAAGATCAACTAGATCGCGATGAATACAGTGACCTTGATGATGACGATGTTAATTCTGACTATGATGAAGATGATAAATATTCTGATCCAGAATATATTCAAAAGAAATTACAAGCAAAATATGGAGTTGAATATGATTGCCCGATATTTGAGAATTTAGATAGGTATATCCGATTATTAGCAGGGACCGCAATTGCATGTTCTCAGTATCTTTCGCAAAAATCACGTAATTACGACAACAACAGCAACAGCAACAGCAACAGCAACAGCATACTTAACATGCCGCCAAATCAGCGAATAGCAATAAACTGGCACGGAGGAAGACATCATGCAAAAATCGATCAATGCTCAGGTTTTTGTTATGTAAACGATGTTGTTTTAGGAATCCTTGAATTACGAAAAACATATAACAAAGTACTTTATATTGATCTTGATCTTCATCATGGCGATGGTGTTGAGAATGCATTCGCTCATTCTAATAATATTTTAAATATTTCTATTCATCGATTTGACCGGGGTTTTTTTCCTGGTAAGTCGCACACATATTCACTCTCTTTTTCTCTCTCTCTTACTTGATTTACATTTAATGTTATTATTATTCTTGAATGATTATTCTAATTTTATATTGGGCTCGTCAAACAGGTACCGGAAATACAAAAAGTAACGGGAAAGGAAAAGGTCTTGGATATACCATAAACCTCGGTTTAAAATCTGGTTTATCAGATTCTTCACACCATCGACTACTTACAGAGGTTATTCACCCTGCTTACCAAAAATTCAGACCTCAAGTAATTGTTTTACAATGCGGAGCCGATGGACTTGCTCGAGATCCTACAAAGGAATGGAATTTATCTATAAAAGGTTTAGCAAACTCAATTGTTGAGATAATAAATTGGGGCTCGCAACCAATTTTATTAGTAGGTGGTGGTGGATATAAACATACTGATACGGCTAGATTATGGTGTTATATATTGGGACTTTTAACGATTGGTGAAGAAGGGACAAAAAACTGGGATTTAATACCAGAGAATGCGAGTTGTATTGATGAATATTCTGAAGATGGGTTTAATTTTTATATTGATGATTATGTTAGATCTATTCCTGATTATAATCTTCAAGATGGATATTTAGATCGAGTCATTGAATTTGCTAAAAATCGATTAGATTTAATCACTGACGAATAGCTAAATTACAGCTATTTGTTTAAGAAAACAAATAGGAAAAAGGAAAAAACAAAACAACACAGATAGATTTCTAATATTGAAAAAAAGAGAAAAAAAAAAAAAAATAATAATAAATAAATATTAATTTACAAATATAAAGATCCAGCCGCAACTAAATCTCTCCTAATCTTCTCCATTGCAGATTCCATTTTCTTCTCCAAATCTTCATTTCCAATAACTTTTGCAGCCATAACCAACTGTCTTAATAATTCCTCTAATCTTTTAAACATTCGAATTAAGCTTCCTTCATAAACATCAGTCATTTTACATATTTGTGCAAATGATCCACCTTGTGCCCATGTATAAACAACTTCCAAAACTGTCGGTTTGAATTTTTCAATGTATTCTTCTTCGGAAATTTCAAGTTTACTTTCTTTCGTTACTCTTGCAATTCTCTTTGCAGCTTCTTTTAAATCTCTAAAAGGTTTCGCTAGGTCAGGTGGCATTTTCCCCGTAACTTTACTCTTCTCCTCAAATACAAAACAACTTAATAATGCTGCAATCGCTTCAGGTGTTAACTCATTAAACGCGCTGTTGAAAATCATCTCGGTAAGTAATAACTCATCACCACTACTAATTTCACACGCAACACGTCCTTTAACTTCAATAATATCATCCTCATTGATAAATCCAAGACGACGTAAAACTCGTTTTCGATACTTGAGCTCATCGAGTTGCATAATGGAATGCGCTTTATCGATCTTGGCAACAGTTGCTTTCATATCGGTCTGAAGATCGATCTTGACTAGAAATTGCTTGTAAAGTTCATCTAGTTCGGGTGAATCGTAAAGAGGATTGGCTTTTAACTTTGCTTCCAAATTCTCAATTTTCTAAATTAAAAAACAAATAAATAAAAAGTTAGCTATTTAGTTCCATATGATTGTATAGCAAACAGTATATTTGGTTACCTTTAATAGAGTGAGAAATGCATCATCTTTAATTTTCATATTTTCAACCGGATCCAACAATGTAATTCCATTCGGGAACCGTTTTTGAACTTCTTTAATAGATTTTGCAATATGCTCTCTTTGTTGAGGATTCTTCAAATCTTGTCCCACAAAAATTCTCAGATTTGATATCTTTTCGAGACAGCTCATTGTAAGTGGTACAACTTCGATTTTTGATTTCCCATCTTCGGAAGGTGGACGAACACCGTCTGGTAATTCAACGTTCTTGGGAATGATACGTGGAGAATCTTCGGCAATGTTTAAAGCCACATCAACGATATATGATTCATGAGGTGTATATGTGAGGTTTTTTTGATGCTTAGGCGGAGAGCGCTTGGAATAGGATACAACGGCACCCCAACCAAAGTCCATTCCTTTATAAGAAACTTTGACAAGTCTTCCTGCAGTCATAAATGGGATAGAAACAGAAGGATGAGAAATCACAGTTTGAACATCTTTTTCGTAACTATCAAGTTGTTGTTTAACATCGTAATATTCTGAAACATCCGATTCTTGTTTGATTTCCATGTCATTGAACTTTTCGGTTTCATCAGCTAATTGTTTTTCGAGAAGAGGTACCTGTGAAGTGTTTTGAAATTGAAAGAAACACCGCTCGAGCATATACTCGGGAGAAATTCCTTCAACTCGCATCAAGTTAAGAATCATATTATAACTAAGATGGAAAGCTGAATCAAGTCGATCTGCTTGTCCTTTTACCATTCCCTTGGCCACTTCAGGCTCCATTTTTGAATCAATCATGAGAATAACAATACCACGATCGTCGAGACCACGACGTCCCGCACGACCAGACATTTGAATATATTCACCTCCTGAAACCCATCGAAAATTTTTGCCATCCCATTTCCTGACGTTGGTAAAAACAACAGTCTTCGCAGGCATGTTCAGACCAATAGAGAAAGTCTCTGTAGCAAAGAGAACTTTGATTAATCCTTCCTGAAATAAAATTTCGATGACTTCTTTGAGAATGGGAAGCAAACCACTGTGATGAATACCAATTCCACGACGTAATAAAGGTAAAATATGTTTGATTTGTGGGAGTTCCTTGTCTTCGTCAGATAACTGACTGACTGCATTTTGGAAAACTTTTGAAACCATGTCTTTTTCAGCATCATCGTTAAAGTCAAGTTTACTCATTTGTAAAGCGAGAGCTTCGCATTCACGCTTACTAAAACTGAAAACAATAACCGGATTGTATTGTTTGGTCATGATCATTTTAACAATCTTGTAGATATCCGAAGGTCCTTTTTCTTTCTTCTTGGCTTTGTCTTTCAATCGGCGTTCGGATCTGTTTTTAGACTCTTCCGGCTCTTGATCATTTGCAAGCTGTCCCATAGCCTTTTGAAAACTGTCTTCTCTAAATACGCTTTTTTCATCAACAACCAGGTGTATTCCATCACCGCCCGCGGGGAAAAGATAATGTTGTAAAGGAGTTGGTCTGAAATCCGTATAAACAACGTGACAGGGTTGAACATGGATTTTACAGATCCATTCTGCGAATTGCATTGCGTTTGGAATAGTAGCCGATAGGAAGACGTAGCGAACCTTATCAGGTAATAAAATGATTGTTTCTTCCCAAACTACGCCACGTTCTAGATCGCGCATGTAATGAATTTCGTCAAATACTACCCAGGAAACTTCTCTCATGACTTCAGATCCTCGGTAAAGCATTGATCTTAAAATCTCAGTAGTCATAACTAAACAACTAGCAGTTTGATTAATAGTGACATCACCCGTCATAAGACCGACGTCACCAAATTCGGCTAATAATTCGCGATATTTCTGGTTGCTAAGAGCTTTGATAGGTGAAGTATAAATAACTCGCTGCTTGGCACGTAGACTTTGAGCAATGGCGTATTCGGCGACAACAGTTTTACCAGCACTAGTATGAGCTGAAACTAATACCGACTCGTTGCGCTGAATCGAAGCGATAGCGTTTGCTTGAAATGGATCAAGAGTAAAAGGGTATACACGAGCCGGATCTTTGGGAGGTTTATGCTCTGACAAAGGGACGTAGTTGTAATTCGGAGGTAAAGCAACCTGATGTCGAACTTGATGATTCAGTTTAACTTTCCCATCTTGTTCAACAGGAACGGTTGAAGATCCTTGAAATCCAGCGGAAGCAATAACTTCACGAGAAGCTTCTTGCTCAAATTCATCAGTAACAACGGGCTCAGCTGTCTTTGTTTCTATATCATCTTGTGTTCGTACTTTCTTGCCATCAGTAATCGATTTCTCATTTAGAGGAGGAGAACTTTCATGCCCTCTTTTCACTCCGTTTTTAAAATTTTGTTTTCTTTCGGCACCGTTAAGCTTGGTAAGAGCACGTTTAGCAGGCACAGCGGATGCTTCGTCGAAAACATCAAATAAATCGTCCATGTTTGTTACTGATTGCTATTCGATCAGTTGAGCACAGAGCTTGAATTATGGTTAACAAAGGTGCGCACAGTGTAGTGTACAGTTCAACAAGACTGAAAATGATACTCCACTATCGTTTTACCAACAGCAGCCCAAAACAATTCGCCCAGACAGCAAAACTGCAGACCAAATTGCAACAACTTATATGTCGAAAATGTTAATACCATGTCAAAAGTTTTTTGCTGGGAGTATATTACGTGTCACGTGAATTAATGCACGTGACTGAGCCAGGAAACACCACCTTTCCCGGGCTCCGCTACTCGTTTCTGCTTCTTCACCACCACCACAAACACCACAACATCCTCATCAACCAGCCATGTACGCTCCTGTTGCTGCCCGTGTTTCCATTCGTGCCTCTTCCCGCGAGATGATCTCCAAGCGCGGTTTCCAGACCTCGCAGATCGTCAAGTCCGGAGGCCACCACTTCCCCGAGGGTCCTTACCACAACCTTCCCTTCAAGGTTCACAACCGTCGCATTCCTTTTGCCATCCCTTTCACGCTTTTCTTCTGTATGCTACTGTCTTTGTAATTGATTGTTGATTCCTGTATCTGACTGTTAGCAGTTGTTCCCTTCATTACCCCCTTCGGCATGGCCGCCTGGGCTTTGTAAGTTACCTCCTCGTTTTCTTTCATGCCAACTGAACTCTTTCCGCTAATACCAGTTTCTTCGATACATATAGCAGCAAGATGTAAATACCGTTTCTTCTAATTAACGTCAAATTGCATTTTTCGACAGCCATTGGAATTGCACAGAGCTGAAATAACTTGAATTATAAACTTTGTTTAATCTCTTGTTATTTTTATGTTTTTTTTCACTCTAATTCAATGGTCGACGCACATCATATTTTCATTTATTATGGGACCATTTTGGGATCGGATGGGAGTTGATTAATAATTATTATGGACCAATTATATATAAAATTTACACATATGTTGATTTATTGTTGATTTCGTCAATTCTGCTGTACGCCGCCGTCGTAGTAGAAAATCAGACCATGCGCTTGCTGCCATTGCCCAATCACAGGCGATTCAATAAACCGTAGCTGTGACTCCCGACTAGTTGTGGCCTATATGTAAAGGAGTTTGCGCGCTTAAATAACTTAGTCATACTATGTAGTAAATATAAAGTTTATTAGTAATACCAGAATATGGTTACCAAAATACGGAAACGTGAAGTTGAGACTGTAATTGTGATAATATTGAGTATATTTTATGCGAGTTATCATTTTGAAGCAGGGAGAATTGATTGACCGCTTCGTAATGAGTGCATCTTTTCCGCATTGATCTTCATTTATAAAAGTATTTCAGATCTTTCTTAAGATTTCGATGTCAGCTGTTTTCTTGAAGGAATGCATGCATATCTCTTATATTTGTGATTATCATGGTAAATATTTGTATATTTTCAATATGCAATGAATTGCGAAGTTTACTTGAGAGAGTGACACATACATAATAACACTGGCAGAGGGCTTGACTTGAAAATTTTGGATTTGGTATTAATGGTTTTATTCTGCTCTTTTCATGCTTGATTTTATAAGTAATTTGTTAAATATTTGTATGTGATATATAGTTGTCTAGAAACAGCTCATAAGAAGTTGTATATTTGCTATGTAAACGTCGCATTCTCGCGGATGCATACGTCAATGAATAAAAAAAAATATAAAAAAAAAAAAAAAAAAAAAATAGTCAACAAACTGTTGGGATCTTGCATCATTATTCTCAGTCCAAGAATCCCACATGTTGTTGTGTAGATTAAAATCCCCAATGACAATAGTGCGTTGGGTTGGAACAAGATTACATCTGTCTATTGTGTAGCGGCGTCGTTCCTCATTTACTGCTCGTTCATTGTAGGTATGAATTATTTTGAATGTAGGGATGCAGTATGTGTGAATGTCCGATAATTCCGTGATTTATGTTGGCTGCCTCAGGCTTGTATTTGCAAGGACGAAAATTGAATGGTGCATTATGCTAGATACAAAAAATACAGATATAAATAATTACAGGATGCGTTATCCACATTAATTTGAGCTTTAAAAATAATCCAGAGCATTTGGATCGAAGTTGCTGTGTGTGACGCGTAGAAAACGCGTGTTGTAGATAACTTTCCCTTTTGGGAAATAACTCTATTATTGATTTATTACCGGTAAGCATTACAGTTTTTCATAAATAAAATACAAGTCAAAGTTTTGTTACTGGGATACATCCATATTTTACAAAGTCAGGGGCAATTGAATCTTTCTGAGTGCGTGGGTTATCGTGCGGCCTGGTCGGTCATTATCGAAATCGCCCGATGCCAGTCCGTATTCCCTCTTCTTTTTTTTCCCTCCACCACCGACAACTACAACAACCACAACAACCGCTGCTTTTGCGCAAAGGCAGCATTGAACGACAAAGCAACTTAGAGATACTTAAGATGTCTGTCGCAATTATCATTGTTGTGACACTCTTAAGTATCTTCTGGTGCTATGCCAGAATAGCGCGTGGGATGGCAGCGGCCCTCTACAGTAACAAAAACATCACTGCTGCAGCTGAACAGGGCAGTAACAACGCAGTTACGAAAGCTGTAGAGACTGATGAAGAAACGTCCGCTTTGCCTTCTCCGTCGACCGGCACCACCACTACTACCACCACTTCCACTACTACTACTACTACCACCACTAC
>JAKTPV010000043.1:0-119890 GCA_030556335.1 Myxozyma vanderwaltii
AACTAAATTAAAAAAAAAAAAAAAAAAAAAAAAAAAAAAAAAAAAAAAACGTCAATTCGTACTTTTAAACTGGCAGTTCTCAAACTTGTTTTAATCTCAAATTTTTATTGCGCGCTAGTATCGCTCAAAAATCTAGCCCTGATACGCTTAAGTTCTGAACTAAGTTTTTTTAAGAGGTTTCTTCATGATTACTTGATGTTCAAGATACTCATAATGGCGAAATTCCGTGGGAACTAAATCCCCCTTCCCCCACGTAACTCGTCTACTGTAGCAGATTGCATAGTAGCAAAAGCTTCGAATCCGGATTCTTATTAACTCTTTAGATAAAGTTGTAGTCCTCCGCAAGCGGATAAATGCATGCCGGTATCCATAAACTAATCCGCCTCTCCGATTGTCAAACCGCAAACCAAATTAGGATACGGAATCATTTTTCCTAACTTGAATTTGGTAAACAACAATAATAGCAAATAGACCCGCTCATGTTGTAGTTTTCAGAGCACAGTGTCAACAACCATTGGTCGCCGAACGGCGATGGTACGTTCAACGACACACCTGCGCGTTTTGAGGAAGTTAATTAGTTTGGAAAATCAGAGTATTTTCCTCCCCTCATTTGGAAAGGGAGCTTGCGCGAAAAAACAAAATGAACTATAAAGACACCGCATTGGACATGGTGAGTAAAACTCAAATTACAAGGCTGAAGTGATATATGGGATTTATACGACTGGAAGATACAAGAAAAGAGGGAAAGATGTAGATCTCTTGTTTATATAATTCCCTCAGTTGCTTTGCAAATTAGTATTAGTAGACGATAGAGCTTTCGCTCTTCGGATTATAGTCATCATATACTATATATAATATAAGTCAAGTTCGGGTTTGTGTTTGAAATCCGACGACAGAATAAAGATATAACAGGATAACCATTAAGCAGAAGAGATTTGGCGATTTGCGTTGCATTCCAACCAGTTTCTTCGAATGTGGTCGGTAATCTCTAGACTAGAGTGTAGCCATACTTGTGAAAACAGAGCTTGAAAATTGTATCTATTACTACTATTTATTAAACAAATCAATTGACATTGTCAAGTGATATTTACCGAGTTTAAGAAATCCAACATAAAAAATTTGGATAAATCAATGGGAGTTATCAGCTTATCCTAGACGTCAATATTAATACAATATCTTTGCAAGTACTCTGAAAGCCACGCGCTCTGCTTAAAATCCTAGGCTCATCCATACTACAATGTCATTAAACGTTTATAAGACAGAGACGTGACAAGCTGAAAATAAAAGACACAGAAAACTAATAAAAACTGCAGTGGCACTTCTTCGAGCAAAATTTCTAAAATTTATGCCGTCTTTTTCGAGAGCAGGGTGTCTAGTTGTATACCTTCTTCAAGTCGGTCGAGACCAAAATTAAAATCATGGATGTATTGACAGGCTGCGCATTCACCGGCTAATATACTGACCAGATGGATTGAGGAATGCATGGAAGCCAAACAGCCGATTTCAACCGAGATGTATAAGCACAGCATCAAAAAATAACAAATTGGGAGTCTTCACTAGAAATCCAATCCTATATCTGGGGATGAGCTAGCGTGTCGATCGTTTCAAATGAGCTGATAGAGAAGCGGACCCTCAAATATCTGATCTCTGATTATTTGATGATTCAATGCTGCAGTATCTCCTTATATACATCCCGCTCAATTAGCCTTTGAAAAATATAATACATTCTTATGGATTACTGCCTCTAGTTCATTAATAAAGTATAATCGGATCATAAGACTAGCTCATTGTAGAAAAAGAAATCCCCTATTGCTTGAATTTCTCCCATTGCACGAAGTGAAGCGTCTACTCCATTTGTAAAGTGGAGTTGTGGTATCTTCTTTTGCGCCGCGTCTCAATAAATTGGCAAGGGTCGTTGCTCAATCGTCTCCCACATCATTACGGGCAGAACCAACGGAGGGAAGGATATTTGGCTTGCTAGGACAGTTATGGAAGAACCTCTCTTAATGTGCAGGAATCGACGCTATGTGTTTAAGATATACTAGCTTAACATCAGGGATGAAGCTTGCATTTACGAAAACTGATTACAAACATCGGTTGCGCATTTTGTTTGCCTACATCTGACAAAACCGCGCTTGAGATAATGAGAACATTGAGGGTTTACTGGATTTTTAGAGCTCCGAGGACTGTTCTGACAGACAGTGGCACAAAATTTGTCGATCGAAATCACCAACTTTGAGCGCGTGTTTTTGTAACAGGTTGCTTATAGATAATTTTATTTGTCAGTGAACTAGAACCAGCATCGAGATCGAACGGAGTTACTAATTTTTGGTCAGAGAGTCTGTTGTTGTTGGTTATTTCCATTTTACGAAATGTTGTCTC
Organism: Myxozyma vanderwaltii; assembly: GCA_030556335.1. Lineage (NCBI taxonomy): Eukaryota > Fungi > Ascomycota > Lipomycetes > Lipomycetales > Lipomycetaceae > Myxozyma > Myxozyma vanderwaltii. The sequence continues at coordinate 2,383 of JAKTPV010000043.1, forward strand.
TACTGCTGCTTCACCGTCCTTCGAGAGCAATTAGCTCAGTAATTTTGGTAAGATAAAATTTAACGCATTTTCCAGGACCGCCAAAAAAACTTCCTTCAGGTTCTGCCCGACTAGCAGAAGCCAGAGGATCTACTACTAAGCCTCCATACTATTTTATTCATTTTTTTGTTCTTCAAGATCTTCCGGAATTCACTCGTAGGCGGCACCCTCGGCCTAGACTCACGTCTGGTTCTCATGAGCCGTCAATCTCCTCAGAAGACATATTTACATCAGTCGCTCACATATCACGATATCCCTTAAAAGTAATGAAATAAAAAAATTAAAATATTATTCTGCGACAAGGAACCTTTAATTAGAGGACCAACGTTCCCATTTATCGTTTCCATAAATGTCTCAGCCTCCTCTTTCCACCGTTTTACTCGAGCAAGAGGCCCTCCATTTAAAGGCCGCTATTTATCCCTGTTACTTCCAAGTCGTAATCTCTGGGCACTCAAAATCACAAAAACAGAATCAAAGTACCAATAATTTTCCATGTTTTTAGCCTTTATCCTTTCTAATTTTTCTCCACGCGATCCCAATTACGATTCATGCTTTATGCGTATTAATTGAACACGACCCTCTCGCTAACTTCACCGCTTGCGGCTCTACGACAGTTGTGCGGCGCACCCCTCATTCACTCAATTCATACTCGATGATTAACCGACTTCATTTCGTTTAATCGACATTAATGTTTTTCTTCTGTAAACAAGATGCGGCAATCAAACAGTTCTATATGTTTATGGTTGGACTTTTATATACGGACGAGAGGATGCACATTTCGTTTATACGTGTGGCGCGTCTTCAAAGAGCTGCTTACTTCAACTGGCATCCCGCGAAAGCTTGTATTGCAATGAAGTCGCTTCGAATACAATTGCATGTCAAGCACATTGTATAACCGGGAATCTTAACGCTTGAAGTCCACCTTTCTCAAATGAATAGTCTATTCGCAATTCGCTCGACATATTGCACGCAAAGATAGTTGACGCTATTAGTAAGGCCGAAGTCTCATTACGGTCCACTTTTATGTGATTGGTTTTTCCCTCAAAGTGAGGCTTATTAAAAAGATTTTAACTACCCTGTGCCTTACGGAGTGAGGAAACTGCTGGGCGTGGACTCTTTAGGGCTGGTACTTGTTCTGTTTAGACTAAACTAGTACTGAGCAGTAAAAAGGTCGACGAAGATCGTATTCATCTAGACAGCCTATATTGCTTATTATCTCAATTGCAGCTAGTGTAGATAAAAAACGGTTTGGGCCGAACTTGGGCATGGCCCTTGCAAGTTTAATTCAACTTGATGGATATAGCTGATATATCAACTCACGTGTCTTTGACCTATCAGCCCTTTATCGAATGCACGCATCAATCCTCTTTATATCAACTATAGTGGACAACCTAATCATTCTAGTGGATTACTCTCAAATTTATTTTAGATATATCCGCGCAGTTCAGTCTGCCAATTGTGAACCAGCGATATTGATTTTCTGCATATGCAAACACGCCGCAGCCTCTAACGTGGATACAGTTGCCAGTAGACCGTCGAGATATACACACAAGCGACACAGAACCTGTTGCGGCCATTTATTGAACCCAGGCGCTAAAATTTGAGAAACCAAAGACAGAATAAGAAGAATTTAGCCGAGTTTGAGAGAGAGATAAAAAGCTAGGTTGGATTTACTTAAGACCTGGACCGGTGGCGCTTGCGTACACCTGCTTGCATCAAAAAGCAAAGCATGCTATAAGCGGCCGGATTAGTCTCTAGTGCATCGTTGAAAGGGCTCTCAGACAGGTGGATCTCCCTAATTTATCTGTGTCTTCCACTGCACTAGTTTTTTTTTACAAAAACCTGGCCGTTCGTTCACATCTATATTGGTTACTAAGAATATTCATAACACTCTATGGCCATCAGCGAGAATGAAGAAAGCAAAGTTGCTTTCTTAATCTTGCTTTCGTACGAAGCTCTTTCTGTGGGCTTTGACAGTTTAAACGGCTAATTTAATACACATACGATACAGGACGAAGAGCAGCCGTTTTTCGGAGGAGGGTTGGCGGCGAGCAGAGCTTGACTGCGACACGCATGCACCGGGAAAGTATGAAACGGCAGTACTCTATTCTCTTCCAGTGCGATTCTTTGAACCGCGTCGAAACCGCAACTTTGCGACGGATAATAAATGAATTTGTTCAAGTGAAACTTCAGTGCGTCCTTAGAGCAGGACTGGCAGTAATGGCACCGGGCGAAGAGGTTTATGCGGTCCTATAAGTGGATTATTGGCAGTGTACTCTATTGACCGCAATTGCTATCTACTACTTTTCTTAAGAGCTTAGCCAAGCACAGGTGCAGCCTAGACCCGCCGCCCGCTTCTCACTTAAATCAAGGCAGTTCAATTATATTCATTTCCACCTTGCGCAATCTCATGTCTTAACCAATCGCTTGTATCAAGTCCTGCACGTTTAATCCCCATAATTGTGCCGGTAAAAGCATTTTTAACCTCTCCTTTATAAGTACTGTAATTACACCACCAGGTTTGACACAAATAGGACATTTGCGCAAGTCCTTCTTAACGCGATAATCACCTTGCAAATGACGAGTCAGGTTGCGTGCAAGCCTAATTCCGAGACTGTACGCTTGGGGACGGTTACACAAGAACTGTCCAGAGAGAAAGGGCGTTAGAGTTGAAGAACTTTGTTACTAAGTAGACTAGTAGAGGAGGGAATTACTGCCGTTAGTCCCGCACCCCGGTGAGATATTTCTTCCAGTCGTGAGACTACCCTTTCTTTCGGCTTATCACAAAATTCAGTGAAAAGTTGTCTCTACAGTTCTGCATAGGAAAATTAAATGAAAATGGATAGTACTTAGCAGATATTCCTTGCAATTATCTTGCGGCATGTTCTGATCGATGGCCATTCGTGCTGTGATTAATTGAGAAACGAGTGTTTTAGAGACGAAACTGGTTACTGATTAGTAAGAGGGAATTTCTACCCTTGGTGTTCGTCAAGTCACGGACTACGAGAGCTGTGCACTTGGTCGTGCTCAGTCCCGCTGTATGATGAACTGGTTCTTCCGGTCGGTAGATTGGCCTTGTCTTTCCATTTTTAAATAAATTCAGTAAAAAAGCTGTCTCTGCAGCTCTGCCTTGGAAAATCGTGTGAAAATGAACTGTAGTTGGCAGATTTTTAAGGATTGCTTTTTGTGGGATGTTCTGATTGATGGCCATCCGAGTTGTGTTTAATGAGTTTCCTTTCGGCTCTGGAACTGAACGGCTGCTTTGGCGACGGGAAGAAAAGCTTGGCTGTCGTTGTTCACTAATGACCCAGCATTAAAACACATAATTAGTAACTTGGTGCCTTACCTGTATGCGCCGATAGAAGCCATCAATTAATTCAGTGGTAGATAGTGCATGTCTAGATATCATGATAGCATCGGTCAGAGAAATTGCTCAGTTTTTGCGGAATTCGCGAGCGAACTGAGGCCGAAGAATAGTTATCTGCTCATAGGTTTTGCTCGTGATATCTAAAATGTAAGGTACAATAAAGTAATAAGCGCCAACTGGCCGTGACCGCCCGGTTGGGTTTGGCAATATGGAATAAAGAGCAGCCGCGCTATTTTTTTCCCAGAGATTTGCGATTATACGTCGCGTGGCTAGCTATTATAAGTCATCAGAACAAAGAGCTAATTGTAGAGGAAGAAACTGAACTAGCACGAACAAGCGCTTGTATAGTTGCAGTTGCAACGATATTTCCTAACCCATCAGCATCTTCATGACGCACACACTACGAACCAAGTAGAGTGGCAGATAGCTCCCCAGCGCGAGGAATTTGGGTGTTGAATCAGGAGGCTTCTCGTAGAATTTTTGACAAGATACTAACTCATGCACAAGCTGTTATCTAAGTAGAAGCGACACTGATGGATAGGAACTTGCGCATGCGCCACTGAACAGGCTCAAAGGGTACTTCCTAGTTTTGTACAGGTGTTCTACCACAGGGAGCTTAAACGAACAGTGCTTTGTTAATACCAAGCGCACTGTCTGTGCTCGCCTCCACGCCGCAGTTTTTCGCAACATTTTTGTTTTCAAAAACACTTGTCAGCTTGCAACTAGCCGATCGCAATTGCCAGACGTTGGAGAAGTATGGCGGTGAAGTCACGGGCTAGCTTGTAGCAGCAGCTACGCTTAGCGCGGCTGTCAGATACTTAACCTATTGCTTCATCTGTGGTCTACTTCCATTGCTTTTTATGCGTATAATATCTCTCTGGCACATGTCGGTTCAGACTGTATGCACCTATGACTTACTAAAGTTAAAGATAACCGGTGCTCACTTTTCTTTTTCTACGGAATAACTATTCTTCTCTTCGGCCCCTTGGCCTCGCCACACTAAACAAAAGGAGAGTAAAAAGATTTACGGGGTTCAGTACGCCATTCCGAAGCCCGTATTGAACCGATTCAAAACTCGCTCTGACCTGATTGGCAAGGCCAAGCTCCGAGTACCTCCATCCGTCATTCCGCCAGTTGCGGGTCCTTGCGTTTGTCCAAGCAAGCGAAAAAAAAAGGATGCGAGGACAAGAACGGGTTCTAGTTGCAAGAAATGGCACAAGGGCCTGCTTGTAATGCCCACCAAAATTGCTTGTTTTGGTGCGCGGCCGACGTAATTACGCACTAGCTGTCATTTTCTGCTCTGCATCGGCTGCTACAGGGCTTTCTGATAAAACATGGGTTCAGCGATTCGGAAAACTCCTTTTCGCAAATGAGCCCTGCGCTTGCAGAACCAGCGAGGCAAGCCCGCGCAGGCTCATTCAGCAACGAGACCGAGTTAGTTCCGGGACGGCAGTCCACGAGCTATAATGGCCCAGTCGTAATCGCTATGCCGGTAAACCGCGTTGTCGGCCTCCCGCGCTACTGCACAGCCCAAACCATCCGTGCGCCCTAGTCCTCGCGCCGCTGCCGACGCGAAACACCTCCGACATCTGTCGTCATTGCGCACACGGGCGCCGCAGGCTTACCTCCTTCTGTTATTTCGGCTGGCGTCGGCTCTACGTGTACCACCGCATTTTTGTCGGACTTGTCGGGTTTGTAGCTACTTTGCTGTGCCTATAGAGTGCAGAAATTCTGTTGGGTACGGAGGCTGGGTAGATTTTGCGTGCCAAGTCGGCGTTATTCTGCAGCGCGTAATTTGTAATTTGTGATTGCGTAAACCCAGATGATTGCGCCTCACCTTCAGTATTGTTGCAATTCATCAGCAGATATACGTTCTTCAACTTGTAAAATCTGCGTAATTGAAATTTTATAAGCGTAGAGTACTTCTATAGCCGCGGAAAACGTCTGTTTTGGATCCCGATAGAGTTTATGTCAAAGCCACGATTACCGTACCGTTAGATAATCAGGGTCTATCAAAAACCCCTTGTGTTTGTGCCTATTACTCCTCTGAGCCTTTCCTTATCGGGCAAACTAACTCAGCCCGGCCACAAAGTACGTACTACAATACAACTTTTCACGTTGCTCCCCTTATAGACAGCGCAATAGTGTCAATCTACTATCAAAGACTGCCAGATAGTTGGCTAAAGACTCTTTCTGCTGCACCGAATATTTGTGAACCTGTTTAGATAACATGAAAAGAGAACCTTATTGCTGGCTCGGATCAACTACATGCTACTTGATCGACTGCAGCCCTTCTGAAGCTCTCGGAATGCTTAGAACAGCAACTGTGCATCAGCAACAAAGGTTGAAACGTGGTGTAGATATACGGCTTCTTGCGGCTGTTCGGCTTATATTCATGCGCAAGCACTCCATAAGATATTGCAAGAGCAATCAAGGCTCTCTGTTAGCAGTCAGAATTTTATATTCACTTGCAATTGCGCGATTCTAATTGCATATAAGCTACTCTACTCCCATATTGTTCGGCAACGGCAGCAAGCTAATACTATGTTTCCATTGATTCCTCACGCACCCAGAGCCACACGCTTCTTCTGTAATCGCCATATCACCCCTCTCCCTATATTAAATCCAGTGTTCTCAGCTGGTTGAAGGTTTAGTAACCTATGTGGGACTCAAAGAAGAAACTCTAGGCTGTGCTGTGATGGAGGAGGGCAAACAAGGTGTCATGTAAATACTCATGAAATGCACTGTACTGTGGTGCTATTAAAGACTAGTGAGCCTAAAAAGGGAAGGCGCGGAGGAGTAATAGGCACTACATGAAGGGGTTCAGCCGCGTGTTTCGTAGTTGTGTCCCGCCATGAAGCGTGGTAAACACTGTTCACGAGTTTATCTAAACAAGCTGATCCTTAGAAGCAAAATTTTCATTAAACAAATGGTCGATTAATTTGCGACGATTCGCAATCAAATATTTCAGTGCCAGCTTCATCGATACATCTTACTTGTTTCTCGACATTATAATGTGGCTACTCTCTATGTCTTTGAACTCGCCTTCTGGACAGGTTTACCGTATCGCTTAATTCTAGAAGTACGTCTATCGTCTGGTCCTTCTACCGTCATACCTTCTAGGCTATTCTTGACACCGGCCGGATTTTTTAAAATGAGAAATAGGATTTAAGGATTTTTCTGTTTTTTTTTTTTTTCGTCTACTCCCTGGCGATTGAATTGATAATTGCCCGGAACATACAAACTTATGAGTATGAGATTTATTGCAAACTGAACTCTCCTGAAATCAGAAAAGCAATTCAACGCTGGATTTTTTCGTGGCCCCAAGCTTTTTACTAAGCTAATCTGCGAAAGATATAACGGTGTCGGGTCCTGCGGCGGACGAAGAGGCTTAAAGCCAATTTGAGTTAAATATTGCAGAGGTTTCAGCGGTGTACGATATCAAAACCTAAACCTTCAAACTGCACAAAGAATACAGACTAGAGAACAAAGATTGGCATAATGGATAAAATTTGAAACTATTATTAAAAGAGGGAACTTTTCTGAATCACCAAACGGTGGAGGAAAGTTTATCTGATGAAGAAATAACCACCAATTGGTGTTGATCCTGTGAGAAGGACAAATGAGATGAATTTCGGTCTCATCGCAGACTAAACTTCTAATTGCGATCGGGTTTTGCTCATATCATTGAATACCTGGATTTATATTTGATTGACGGAGAAAATCATAAGCTATAGATTGGATGATTTGTCTTTTGCCGATAGTTCACATTACAGTACGCCTTCTGAGGAGAGATGATGATATGTGCTTTTTCTTTTTACGGCGAATGACATCGCGCAAACGACGACATACTACCATACCTCCTGTGTGTCACAATTATTGTTGCAATCACTGCGCTATTTTTTTTTGGGTTTGGCGATGAGATTCTGCGCATGCAGGGCAAAGGACGAGGCAAAAATGCGCTAAATGAAAGGCTTCCTGGATGCACTAGAAATTGAAGTCCGAAATGAGCTTCCATTGTGTCCCATTCTGGGAACTGGTCAATAAACATCAAGTCTGCAACTAATTCATGGCTTTAACAAACTATTATATCGCCCTTTATCTGTATTTTACTTTATAGGACTTGCACTCTGATTGACAAAATAAGCAAATTATAGATTGTCGGGTCATAGGGTTTTATGCAAAACCTGTATACCATATAAACCCTATGACGTATCCTCATGAGAGCAGCAGAAGAGAAGCGCAAACCAGCCCGTTTGTTCCATTTCTCGGAGTGACGCAACGGGGCGTGACAATTGGCGGGCATTGAAAGAGAGACGAGGAGAATGGATGAGAAAGAAACATGAACCAATCAATTCCTTTGTTGCAAATCAAGCCCTACGATGCTCCGAAAACCTCAGCTGTACAAACTGTATCTCCTATCCACAACTTTAACTGGAGTGCCAAGAACCCATCCCGTAAAATACGAATAATTAGAAAACTAGAACTTTGCTTTTTGATTGTTAATTTTTGCGGCGTTTGGCTTTTTGTTTGCTTCAGCTGTTTTTAATCTCGTTTGAGTTTGTATCGTATTTATGCTTTTAAGACCGGGTATGACGAGATCCGGTTTCGCACGTGTTCTGCAGCCTGGCGCTGAAAAGGTTTCAGGCGCCACAGTAAAGTCTGAAACCATTCAACTGTAAAACTCACAGTGAAGATACAAATGTAGGGTTAGTCCCACTACGAAAATCTGAAATCTTATCGCCGCGAGCCTCTTTGCCAATAATATAGAGGTGAAATAATTACTTTTTACAGCTAAAGCTTAAATGCTTCTCTTGGACCACTTAACGGCATATGGCAGATCCGTGACTGGTGCTGCTTGGGGTAAGACTCTTAGTCCCCTCCCCCTCCCCCTCCTTCGTACTTCGGCGCGATCGTTTGAGTCAACCTAAAAAAACGCAATGGCATCTTGCATTCTGACCCCGGCCTTTTGGTACATTTGTCTTATGATGCCTTGTTCACCTTTTTGAATACAGATACCGCTTCTACGTCCGCTATACGCTTTAGATCTGCGCTGTACTCTGGTAACACAAACGTCATCAATCTGTCCTATTTTTGTTTCGATCTTGAGCCTTGCCGCAGAAACTGCACAGTTACTGATAGTCGTCACTGTTGTCAATCTCGCTGCCGATTACAGGCCTGTGAGATTGCAAGATAGATAAAGCACATGAACTAGTCGTATACTTGCCTCCACTTCGGGTTAATCTAACAGACCTGTGATCTTCCCACGAGCCGTGACTGATATCAAGGTAAAATGCCCAATGAACAATAGGAAGAGACCACAGAATAGGGAGTAAGTTTGTTAGATCGCCGGTAATGCTTCTATTTGAAAGCCCTCTGCTTGCTTTTTTTCGCTATGCTTTTATTGCTTTTATTTCGTTGGCACGTGAGCTCCCTTTCAGGGGATAGTTTTCGAGAAGACTTCTTTTAATTTCTCTTAAACTCGCATTTGCTATTTCCGCAAGCACAGCGCACCACTCATTGCTGACTTTGATTTACCAACATGGAAACGCCACAAGCTGCTGTTTCTTGCAAAGAAAAAAAAGGCTAAGACCAAGTAAGGGAAAGGGTCCATATCAAATCATTTTTCTCTCTGGGCACTTCTCTTAAGAGTGCTTTAACAGGAAAATGAAACGGAATGGATATCGCGCTGATCAATGATATACTTTGATCTAGTTCTCTCGTTCGGCGCTGTCGCCGTCGTTTGGCGGATCTTCCCTGATCCTACTATTGCCGGAATGACAATTTAATAGAACTTTACTATCTTGCTGGAAGGGACGAGCTTAAGGAGCGACCTGAAATCTTCCTATTGCTTAATTTACTCTTTTTTTGGATCTATCTGCGATGTGACGTCTTTTAGGTCCGGCTAAACATGTGGAGATAAGGAAATACAAAATAGGAAGGAGGGAGAGAGAATGGCAGTGGGCGGTCGAAGAAGCCGCACTCCGAATTCTCTACGCGCGGAGAATAAATTACACAAGTTCAGTCTAGTACTGAGCAGTATATGAATGGCAATAATATATCAAACACTGTGAAGTCAGAAGACACTGCATGCCATGGATGAATCCTGGGCAGACGTAGGTGAGAAATTAGAAAGGGAGAGCAAGACAAGGTGCTCAGTGTGCATGGGCCCGTGGTTTTGAAAAGATTTGCTAGCGGTGAGCGAAAAGGCAGCGGAAAGAAGCAGTTTCCGAGCATGCTCTCAGGAGAATAGCGCACAGCATCCAACAAGGAGGATTAAGGGGGGGAAGCAACCCCGCTCCAACCTGTCATACTGGCAAACTCGGAGCCATTTCAAGCTAAATAATTCTGACGTGCCGCCTCCTCTGCACATCGAAGCACCTGCACTGCTAGTTATATACTGTGCCTAGCGCTGCACAAATGCTAAGGCGGAGATTCGGGTCAGAGGACCAGTAAGGCGGAGAGAGCGCAGATTAAATAAACGAACATGAGTTTGAGTGGCGGGATGGATGTCCGTCCATCTGGCTCCTTTGGAAGTAAGAACCATCAGCGTGCAAAGCAAGATCTGCCCAAGCAAGAGCAAACAAATGAGTGCGATGCTGTCGCGGCCCATCGAATGCCACCCGGAGGCTTCTCGACAGAGACTATAGCGAGCGCGCACATGACTGGCGCAAGCCCGCCACAGGTATATCAAATACTGCTGGCGCGGGTACGCTGCTTTTCTAACGGCAGTTCACAGAATCCGGTTTAAACCACGGAAAAGAGCCAGACCCTTTGCATCGGCAAACTCTGAATTTTAGTCTCCGAGTTCGATACGCACTTCAAGCGCCCTCGCCGACCAGGTGCGGCGTATTAGGTTTAGAGTGTTTAGGTACCTGCGCACTCTGCGCTTGGTTTCGGCGCCGGCCTCAGCTGCAACCGCCCCGTCGTTGCTATTTAGTCTACAACGTCCCCCTCCATTCTGCTTCTGTTGTTCTGTCCCAGTATTTGACTGCTCTCTCTCTATCCCCCGCCTTACACTTTGTACGGTATACCCGCAAACAGGGTGCATCTTCTCGTACGCACACAAGCACACCCGTTCTCGCAATGAGCTCCTCGGCATCATCCTCCTCCTCCCCCCGCTGTGCGCGTGCTCCTGCCTCCTCATCCTCAAGAGGCAGCAAGAAAGTCCCTCGATCCCGCAAAGGCTGCTGGACATGTCGAGTGCGTCCTCCTATTTCACCCCTATTGCACTCACCTCCTCGCGACACCTCCCTAACCTAGTCAGAACCGAAAAATTAAATGCGACGAGCTACACCCAAGATGCACACCCTGCACTCGACTACGAATATCCTGTGACTACCGCCGCCGCCTGAACTACAAGGATGACACTCCCAGAATATTATCAAAGATGTCCTCGGCCACTGACACCGCCGGGTGTCCTGTCTACGATGGTACGTTACTTTCTCTGTGCGCTCAGACATTTTTGGCAGGGAACCTTAGTAATTGACTAAACTTTTTGCTCGCCAGACGCCGCGCCACGGATATTCACCCCCTATCAGCCCACGCTCTGGCGCGAGTACGAAGAGGAGCATGAGAATGGCTTCGTCAATGCTAGTCTTGGAGACTTCTCTGACGACCAATCAATTTCGAGCGACGAAACTTACCGCAAACGACTTTTCAACAGTTACGACGACAGCGACTACCTCGACGACGACGATTTTGAGTACGTGCACGACGATAAGCCGCGCTACTCACGTGCCGGAATGGCGTCGGCCTCATTACCTGCCAACATGTCCCAGCTGCAGGCCAGCATAGCTCCACCATCAAGCAACGAGTGGGGGATCCAGTCAAATAATGGTTTCTTTGAGAACGAGCTCAAGACTGAGGTTGCCGCTAGCTCTTCACCTAGTCCGTTCGTGCCTGTTGCGGACGAGACCGCTTGGTATTATTCCCCAAGCCAGCCTGGGCTCCACCACCAACCCCTGCTTCCGCGCCAGGAATTGAAGTCGACTGCCTGGTCTGATAGTGCCTCAACCTGCTCAAGCTGGTCGCGGTCTTCAAATTCCCCTTCGACCCCTCACAACGCGTTTGAGAACGACTCGGGCGTATTAGATGTTGCAGGCCCGCATGACGTGCTCATGGCCCAGGTGCCCCACGCTCAGTATAACGCCTACTCCAGACAAATGTCCATGGCGCTTTTCCAGCAGCAGCAGCAGCAGCAAAAGGAGTTTGACGAGCTCAACCATATTTTAGCCACTGGTGATTCCACTGTTCTCGCCCACTACATCCGTACTTTAATCTGCGAGGAAAAGGCGGCAAATCCAATGTCGAACCCAACCGAGAAACTTCTATATTACATACGTTCAAACCAGAACTTATACCGTCTTCATCAGAGGCTCATAGAATGTCAGAATCCTCTTGACGCTCAAATTGCCGGATTTCCGAATACTCGTGCTCATGCTCAGGCGCATCCGGTTGATTATGACGTCGCTGCCACAGGATATGGAATGCAAGACACATTTGGCGCAAATTTAATGTATTGAAGAAAAAGTAAGAGAGGTATAGAATGCAAAATATCTACTTTTTAATGATTCTGGTTTGTTTTACTCTTTTTATTTTCAACGCGTTTGACTCTTAAAAGTTCAATGCTTTGTTTTGTTGTTCTTCACCTTGCCAACTTTTGTACGATTATAGGAGAGATTGGGCTTGTTTTTCTTTACTGCGTTAGGGAGGATGGTAAATGCTTTTTTTAATTTTGGGAGGTGTCAATGTGGGGTGCGCTTTATACAGTTTTTTCCTTTATTTTTTTTTTAAAGAACATCTGTATTCTGCATTTTGCATTTTGCATATTGACTCTGTTTTTGTTCTTTGTGGATATGAATAATAATTGAAGGCGTTTTTTTGGGATTTTTCTTTTGTCTGTTTTGTGAATGAAATGCAGAATTTTTTGTTTTTATTAGGCCGGGAATAAATGCATTCTTGCGTTACGTTGCACACCCTTTAAGAAAATGGTACATTACGAGCAATTAGTAGTACCAAATGAAACGAAATTTAAAACAGATATTTCAGTGTTCAGTGCTTTAAGATAGATGCAAACGAAAAATAATCAGATTAATAGAAGATAGAGACGGAGGCTAGGTGGATATCTAAGAATAGAGAGATTAATAAAATACTACATTCGACACAACTGTCTTAAATCGAATTGATAGGCGGCCGATAATATTGCGTATACTATGAAAAAATGTGCGATTAAGATTAAACGTATAAATCATGCTTTGTATCTTGTATTTAAGCCGTGCAGGTGACTGACTTTAAACGCAGCTTGACGATCATCAACGGAAAACAAACGGTCAAAGTGAGCAGCTCGGCCTTGTTACGTTGCCGGTTCCGCGAGCAGCAGACTGAAGACGAGGGGGGTTAAGGAGTGGCGGACGCGCCACAAAAAATTAGTCATTTAAAATGTAATAGGGTTTAAATATAGGGTTTTATAGTTGGGGGGCGGGGCCGCGGAAGGGGATTTGCGCGCGCAATGCACGTTCCCACGGGTAACGACAGTACGTATCTTGTGCTCTGCAGAGTCGAACGACAGCTGAATAAAAGCATTTTTAAGGTCTACAAAAATTGACTGGTTGGAGTGTATGTTTAGGATCATTTAGCACTATTTAGCACCTTGTAGTAGCAGAAGAAAATATCCAGCGAGAAGAATGGTCCGAGTAGTCGGGGGGTCGTAAAAAAAAGTGGGCATGGCTGGGATAAGAAAAGTCGCCGGGTCAGCCGCAGAAGAGTTGGCGTATTAGCAGCGACTGTAACAGAGATCCGAATGGAGAGAGAACATCACTGTTCTTTTGGTGGGCCAAACTCCAGCAGTATCTCTTTACATTGTATAATTATTAAACTAGAAATGTAGTTAGCAGGTGGACATTAGGCCCGGAAACGGCCAGTTTCGAAGCAGATCAGAGGCTGGAGGCGAAAGTTCGACTGTTTTGCTCGTGCATGGCCGAAGAAAAGAACAGAAGGGAGGTACTTCTGCTTAGTAGACAGCTGCGATATTGATATTAAAAACTAGAGGGCGGTCTGGGTGTACTGATCTCGAGTGGTACGTATATGTACATTATAGTAGGTGGCAATCAGTACTACAATATATATACTATATTTACGCTACACCGCCGACACCACCAGAAATGACAGGGCGCAGCTTGTGGATGTACTCGCCCCCATAGCTCCCAATAGAGTACCTGCCACCTGCCCACATACAGCCCGAAACATGCCTCGCGTGTACACAAACTACCGGCACGAGAAAGATCACGCAAGAGATTTGGAGCAGGGCCAAATGAAGGCAGTAGCTCCGGGCGCGCAACAGCTGGCTGCCAAAGTGCCTCTTCACCAACCAAGCAGTCAGCACTCCCTGGTTCCGCCCGAAGATCAAACATCCGACTAGCCAGAATGAAAATGAAAGCAAACGCGACAGATGACCAACTGTATCTGGTGTGGATGGGCAGTTTTCCGCGCGTGCGTTCTGTCTTTCTAGAATGCGAAACCCTGTCCTCCACTGTTCCAAATTAAACCTCTTTCAGCCTTCGCGGCGATCACTGCAATGGTTGCGCATTCTTTCCCTCAGCCTCGACTTCAGCCACGCGACGCTCCGGGAAAGGTACGATGTGCGACGAAAAGGGTCTGCAGCACCCGCTCACTGCAATCCGTACTCTCGCCCGGAGCCTGTTTGGCACGCAGGGCGCGATTTAGCAAGTCTTTCACCATACTCTTTCCGGCGGAAGCAGCGATCCAAACCCAACTACGCGCTATGAGGACAGCTATGGCTATTTATAATGACCGTTCACTCGCACGATTCAGGGGATGCGTCAGTGTTAATACGTAAAGTACATTGTTGCGCCAAACCCCAAATTCTCCGCCACCCAAGCCAGTAAACTCGGAGTGCCCCGGATAGCGTTTCTAACGTATTTTTGGGTGGTAGATACATTCGTAATTCAATGAGAGGCGCCTTGTCAAATGCAGCTCTCTCTTGCCTAGTGCAATTATTACCTTGCTCAAAGCTTTGCGCGTTCACTAGAGTCAGAGTCAACTTACTGGTTAACAACATTGACCTATCGGCTGAACTTGTCTACAATTACACAGATCATGCTGGTTTCAATAAACTTGAATCGACCTTTTGCCAAATTGTCTTCGCAAAATCACCTGTAAAGTGCCAACTGTATTCTTAGTCGTACAGCTACACCCATGCTAAGTTTGATATCATCCGTATTGGGTGATTCTGTACATGAAAGCACTGGTTCATTTAAAGAGTTATCACCGTGCAACAAAGGTTATTATGCTTTTAAATGTAGTTAAAAAATAAAAATGGGAGCTTTTCACTATAGAATTATTGGTCCGGTACCAGTTTTACGAACTCGGAGCTTGCTGTCTGATGATTCGTGACCTGTCCTCGCGAATTGATGCAAAGAGCCAAAAGTCCATAATAACTTCAATGAACGTAAATGTAAACACAACCGAGTTTGAAATTGCTATGTTGTTACCCGCCGAAAAATACGCAAAACCGCTAATGACAAACCCGAGCATAAGCCGAAAAGGAACTAATCAGGAGGAAAAAAACATTTAGTCTGTCGTTAGCTGACTATATACATCGCAGACGAGGTTTATTGAAAAAAATAGAGCAAGGTGCGGTCCCTTCTTTTTTATTTGTTTTTCAATAACTAAACATACCTGCAATTCCTAAAAATGTAGACGTTGGATCAATGTATGCTGAAAAGTCAACGACGCTGAGATTCATTAACACTAGCGCAATCATTCCCACTGCTGGATCGTCTTCCGAAAATTGAGCATCTGGCTATACCCATAAGTCTTTTAGCACGTGTGCCTTGCATTGGAGCTATATAATACGTACCAGTTTCATGGCTCGTCCTAGTACATATACCAACCCATTGCCTGAAATATCTTCAGGACTGGTTAATAATTTATAGCAAATCGCGTTGAGTAGCGTGAAATGCAGCAAACATATATTTCTGGTAGACAAGATCATGACTCTGCGGATTCCAAAAATTTTTCCTAAATCTCTGTACTTTCACCAAATTCTTATAAAATAAATCTATCGCCAGTCTTGGACGAATTGCAGCTGAATATGCAGGAAAATGATGGCTTCTTTGCTTTCGCGTCAATTTCGACCCGCGTGCGCGTATTCCAGGAAATTTAGCGGCGGAATTGGTAACCAAACCCTGACTCAATATCATTCACAGGTGTTTATATCCCCGTTATAGACTGTTATCAATAAAAAGCTACGGAGCCAGTTGTAATGGTGCCGGGGTTCTTGCATCAATCGCGGATGAGAATTCATAGGCTGTACTTCTGATAGTCGAATCTTCGTTACCACTCTTCGTGTAGCACCATATATCATTTATTAAAGATGTCATTTTCTGTAAGATGTTGCTTGTTTTTTTTTGCTATACATTGATTATTTGAAGTTTGCTAAGTTTAAATTATTTATAGCGCTTGGTTAGATTCGTTTCGACAAACGGAAAGACGTACTTTGGCGATGCTATTCTCCCCGCCGGAACTGACGATGCTCGTTTAGCTACCAAAGCAAAAGTCATTGTCGGAGATGTTTTTTCAAACTATACCGTTACAGAAGAAGTCAAGGTATTAATTCTAGCTCTTCCGTTTGCTCCGAGTACACTACTCCTGCATTTCTTCTCACAATGGAGTGTGTTCGGGAGAAGGTATTAACGACTTCTTTGCGGGGTAATTTAGGAAATTAAAGAGTTGCTTGCACCACTTTCATGGGAACAGATCCATACTGTTAGACTTTTAGGTCTCAACTATGAGAAGTAAGTAATCAATTATCTGCTATTTTTTTAAATTGTGACGCCTTCTGTTGAGTTCGGTGGTAATAAGACAATTAACCGCTGATTATTTCCCTATTTTAGGCACGCAGTCGAAGTACGTCGTTACTTGAACAGTCCAATTATGGCCGGATATCTGACATTTCCTTTGACTTTTTGTAGACCAAGATGGCTAAACCCGTCTATCCGATCTTATTCTTCAAGCCCGTGACCGCGATCGGTGGTCCAACTGATCCTATCCCAGTTCCTGCGATTGCTCAAATTGACAATCAAACCGATTACGAATGTGAACTTGTTATTGTTATTGGCAAGAAAGCATCTAACGTTTCTGAAGCTGAGGCTTTGGATTACGTATTGGGATATACCGTCGGCAATGATGTTTCGCAGAGATCGTGGCAGATCAAGAAGGGTGGCGGTACGTCGTCTTGTTAATAAGTTATCGATATTGTGCATATTTCACAGAGCTAACATGATTATTTGCTTACCAGGTCAGTGGTCGTTAGGAAAGATGTTTGATGGTTGGGCACCAATTGGGCCTGCTCTCGTCTCTTCCAAGGTTCGTCAGCTTACTTACAATGCACCCATGCGAATTATATCTCTAACTAGCCAACAGATCATCAAAGATCCTCAGAATCTTAAAATCTATACAAAAGTTAACGGCGTCACTCAACAATCTGAAAGCACTTCGGATATGATTTTTGGTATTGCGAAAACCATCTCATTCCTTAGCCAAGGAAGTACTTTACTCCCCGGTGATTTAATCTTCACTGGAACTCCTTCCGGTAACTTCCCCCTTTATTTTAATTTCCATTCACACTAGTGAATTAAACTAATGAGTGAATTCTTTGATATGTAGGAGTTGGAATGGGTAGAAGCCCTCAGTATTGGCTCAGAGATGGCGATGTTGTAGAAATTGGCCTTGAGAATGTCGGTACTATTGTTAACAAAGTCGTTTTTGATAAAGGCGTCAAGGCGAGATTATAAATCCAGTCAGAGCATTCTGATATTGACCTGCCAGGCTGTCTAGAAAGTACTTTGACTTGCAGGATAAACATAAGAATTTTGCTGTTTACGATCTTAGACTGTTTTGATTTCAGTTAGATCATATACTGCTTTTGGCTTATAAATGAAAAACTAAATACAAAACAGAAGCGATTTTCTTTCCTTTGTTCTGTCTCGTTATTTATTATTATATGAAATTTAAATATATTCAATAAACTGTTAAATGAAATTAATCAAATATAGTAAACCTATTTCCCGACAAGTAGACGGTTTTTACTTAGTCATCCTCATTTCCCTTCTTATTCTTTCTGAATCAAGTTACTTAAAATAGTAAATTAGCATCGGCGCAGGGTTAGGATGCAGCTAAATGCGGAAAGCCGTGCAGGTTGCCAGCGACGTCAAAGAGGTAATCGTGTTTAATGTTTGGAGAGGCACGAAACCTGATCCAGGAACAACAAGATTAATCGGCATTTTGATCTTTATCTTCTGTTGTTTTTTTTTCTTTTTGCTAGTCAATAGGATTATCCACTAGTGGCTATATTATCTTTCTTTGGAAATTAAGAGTAGATATATAACAGTGACAAGGACGTTTAATTGTTCGTTACGTGAATTATATAAATCTCTAGTATTTTCAAACACACTTCAATTTCCGTGATTTGCCAGAATAAATGTCTGATACTTTTGGAATTGAAATTGGATACCCAGTGTATGCGGTAGCATTTGCTACTGATACAAAGCTTGTGGTTGCTGGTGGAGGTGGTGAAGGCAAGAATGGAGTTGCGAATAAGATTGTATGTTTTATTTTGAATATGTTTTGAGTTGATGATTGCGACACAGAGTTATTAATATGATAATGATTTTTATTGTAGTCTATTTTAGATATTGATTGTGAGAATGAAAAGACTACAATTGCTGAAGAGAAGGTTCTTTCAAAAGTTGAAGATGCACCGATGAGTTTAGACGTTACTGAAGAGGTTTGTGATTTCTTTTTCTTTTGATGACTATCTGATCCACACAACACTATAAAGTTAACGATTTATCTAACAATTTGTATGATTTAATCTAGGGAGCTATTGCTGTTGGAATCAATTCTGGAAATAAAGATCAGAAAAAGGGAATTAATGATCATTTACGTATATTCCAATTGGAGGCCAATAATCAGTTAGAAACATTAAACAAGAAGCAACTGTTTGCCACAAAAGATCAGGATATATATCAGGTATAATTTGGTTTGCTTGTTTAATCGTTGTCAAAATACTTATTTAGATCTTTGCGTTTTAGAAAGCGACACGATTTTCTAGTACCGCGAGTTACTTAGCAGTTACCTCATCGAATGGATCACTCCACTGCTTATCATATCCTTCGTTACAAGCACTGTTTCCATCAATTGAACCACCAGTTGATAACAATTCTCGTGATTATGAAGTTCAAGATATTGATTTTTCTCCTTCTGAAAAATATCTCGCTTATACAACTTTAAAATCAGTTACGTTATTATTATCTTCTACTGGCGAAAAAATCGCGGAATATTTCCCTCCTCCTGCGTTCACATTCCGTGGAGTTCGCTTTTCTGATCATGATACAATGCTGTTAATCTCAAATGCAGCTCGACGAGAAGGTGCAAGTATTTTAAAGCTCGTCCTTCCTTACGATTTAGAATTTACTCAACAACAAGCATTACCACCAACTCGAACAATCAGATCATTACATAATGGAATTAAAGCTGTAACTGCATTTGATTGTAAAGAATCTCTATGTTGCGTTGCTGGTGCTGATTTATCAGTTTCTGTAATCCGTACCGATTCTCTAAAAGAAATTAAAATCATCCATGCTGCTCATTCATTCCCTGTCACTGCTATAAGTATTAATCAATCATGTACAGCGGCCGCTTCTGGATCCGTCGCTCAAAGTTTAGTTATCGTCAAACTAGAAAAAGTTGTTAATAAATCAGAAAAAAGACAAGCCATTGTGACTGTCATTACAAGTCTGATTGTCGTTCTGATTGTCGCTATCGTTGTACAGTTTGTATTACAAAGACAGATTCTACAACGAACTGGAAAAATTGAAGAAAGTGCGGATTAGAGACAAAGAAAATGGAACAGGAAAGAAAGGTGATGGTTTATGTGTAGTGTATATATTGTGGTGTTTTGAGTCTGTAACGCAACGTTTAATCTCTTTCTTTTTTGTAGCTGAGGATGTATTATTAATGTTTGTTTTATCCCTACTATTTATTTTGATTTAATTTACGTTTGAGAATTGGCAAAATTATTTATTAATACAACAGAGGTGACCTGTACATTTACAGTGAAAAAAAATCTCTCTTTCGAGAGAACTTACATCGTGCTGAAAATTAAGTCAGGAGTACCATCTGCCAACCCAGCAGTAAGGTATCATTTTCACAAACTTTGAGCAAAATATTAATGCATGATAAACAGTGTATTTAATAAACAGTATTTTGAGAGTAATTGTGCTCTGTATGGCCGTGCTATATCTATTCATTACAAAGGTCTAAAATTACTCCCTTGTCATCACTGAACTGCAATCATTCTGATTTAATCAACATTCTAGTATTACGAAATTAACAAGCTTTATTCATAGCCTTCTTTTCAAACGCTGACAAGGAAAATAAAGAACAAATGCAAATGCCATCGCGCTTAACACCAAATCTACATTTCAGTTTTATAAGATTCCCAAATTAAATCACATAAGACCAAAAAGAGAAAAATCCATCAATTGTTTAATTCGTTTGACGCACGAACAGGTAAATTGCGGATCAGTTGTTTAGTTTTAAAAGCTGTTTGGTTTATGATCAATTTGTCGCGTGGCGTGTGCAGGACTGAAGAAGTCGTATGACGATCTGCAAACGTTCTTAACGAATTCATCACGGTGAAAAAGTTGAGGTTAATATTTGAGAAACAAGTAGTTGCGTTTTTTTAATTTATTTGATAAAAAGTAAATCGTAACAACAGCGAGGTTAATGTGGATATATATGATCAAGTACTCATTGAAATGATATCATTTATGTGTAGTTTAATGTGACTGATACTGTACAGAATTCACGTTTTATACAGAAGTAGATTAAGCCATGTTTGGAGATAGAGAGAAATGATAGCAGTGACAGGTTTTTGAAGAGGCAACGCGATGTCTATAGAAAGCGATGGGTAGTGGTGGCTAACAAAGTGACAAGTTGGGTAGATCCTAGTTATGAATGGAAAAGCGAGAATCTGATTCCAGTTTGGCCAAATTTTAGAAATATCAAATACGCATTAACATGTCTACAAATGTGAAGCAAAAGACAGACTTTGACGTGGTGCTTCGCTTAGACAGTCATCATCAATAATAAAGAGAGCGAATTTAGACGCGTGCTTTTCAAGACCCAATTCTTACTCGCTGATTCGATTATAAAGCTTTAAATCTCAAAATTATCATCTAAAAGTATCAAATCATTAAACTTGCATATTCAATTCTCGCACTCCGCGTTCTATTACGTGTATGAATGCGACCTGACCATGAATGGCACGTTCTTTATGTCCCAGCGAACTTCGTTTGGCAAGACAGAGTGAGTACCTCGAGCACGCGTTATTAGTTACCCTAAACCATGTTCAATTTGGTAATTAGTTTAGAATATCGACGAAAACAAATCATAACCTAGCCAAAGACAAAAAATCTGCAAATCAAAGCTTCTATTGCCTATTTTTTGCTTGTCATTACCGTATAACGTCATCTCTATTAATAAACACGAACTCATTGTCATAATTGAGATTCAACGAGTAAGCAGATTCCAACCTCCCGCATTAGCCAAAAGACTCACGGTGTAGTAGTAAATATATCGCTTTACGCGCAAATACAATTATAACAGGTTTTTGATAATAGCGTATTTGCTAATTATATTCACATGCTACTCCACATGCTACTCCTAAGAGATTATTACTTCTGATTTTGGGAATCAATGACGGTGATCATACTTGCTGATCAACTTACCACATGGTTATATTTTGTACATAAAATCAATCGATATTACATGATGACGAAATTTTAAATTTTGAGAGTTTCGGTATTTTTAAAAAAAAAAGCAGCGGCTATTGAAATGAAATCTGTTTAACGAATAATCACCAGGGAAGAGATGAATGACGTGGTTGCAGGTTCAGTAGTTGAAATGTAGTATATTACTTCGCAGGTACTAGTAAACCTCGGCGAACCTTCAGGAGAAGTGGTGTGTCGAAAAGGACACAATTTCACCGAAATAAATTAAAGAATGTTTATGATCAGACGAAACAAGAAAAAGCCGAGTGATATTTCGATATCCACGAGGAGCTGGCTTCCACGATCGAGCACAAACAAGAGACAAACTTAAGATTGGGCGCGCAAAGGGTCGGTTACCTATGAAGCCAGTGAAAATAAGCCAACCAAATAAATGAAGATTTGCTTCTAATAAAAATATTTCTCGGGGAGCTATAGAGATGAAAGAAGATTGATCCGACCCTGTCAGACCACGCAATTGCTCCCTTCATCATAGACCGTAAAATGTCAGCACTCAGCAAACTTATGAATTTCGAATTCGTCAGAACTAGGCCGAGTAAATATGAAAGCATCAACCTCAGCGTAGTTCTTCACAATCCTGCAAGCCGGCCGAGAACAGAAAAGTCTCTATTATTCTCACCTAACCCGCAGATGACGGCGGCATCCGCTCATTGCCGGTCACCTTTCAGGTATGCAGGCAGCTTCGAGGTCGAGGGAGGGGGCTCAATTTAGATCAATTGAGTGATGAATGCCCAGGTAGAATTAATGACCAGCTAAATTATGCACTATAGCGCGTCATTGGCCTGGCGATCCAGAATCAGCTTGGCCGTCATTGTGTTTGTTGCCAGGAGGTGATGAGCCCTGATTTTGAGCTCGGCCGAGTTTTGCCTGTGCGCGTACTGGTGCGTGCTTCAAGCAAGATCGCAACGCGGAATTGCACATATAAAAGCGTAGTTTTGTCGTGCTTCTTTCTGCTTGTCAAAATCAAACACACCACATCACTTCACTTTCACATACACTAAATCGAACTTGTACTTCCAATTATTTCACGACTACTGAAAATGCCTATTCCTACTACACAACTCGGCAAGAACGGTCCTACCGTCTCTGTCCTCGGATACGGATGCATGGTGCGTGAATCAGTACTTTGCAATCTCGTACTGCTTGTGCTGACTTTTCACATAGGGAATTTCCTCATTCTACGCCGGCAGCAAAGTCGACGACGCTGCGGCCTTCAAGGTCCTCGATGCCGCTCTTGATATGGGCGTGACTCTCTTTGATACTGCTCGTCTTTACGGTGACAACGAGGATACCATTGGCCGATGGCTCGCGGCGTCCGGCAAGCGTGACAAAATCTTCCTTGCTACCAAGTACGGTGTTCACCCCGAGACCTTTCAGCCCGATGGATCCGCAGCTTATGTTGAGGAGTCATTGAACGAGTCTCTCAGACGCCTGCAAACCGACTACGTTGATCTCTTCTACCTTCACCGTGTTGACCAGAGCACTCCCATTGAGATCACCGTCAAGGCTATGGCTGAAGCTGTCAAGTCTGGAAAGGTCAAGTACATCGGTATCTCCGAGTGCTCGGCTGCCACTCTTCGCCGTGCTCACGCCGTTCACCCCATTACCGCTGTCCAGATCGAATACTCTCCTTTCTCTCTTGAGGGTGAGAAGAACGGTCTCATCGACGCTGCCAGAGAACTCGGAGTTGCTGTCGTCGCCTACTCTCCCCTTTCCCGCGGCTTCTTAACCGGAAAGTACAGATCGCCTGATGATTTCCCCGAGGGAGATTTCAGACGTACTGCTCCCCGTTTCCAGGCCGAGAACTTCCCCGCAAACTTGAAGCTTCTCGACCAAATGAAGCAGATCGCCGACAAGAAGGGAATTTCCACCGGCCAATTGACTCTTGCTTGGGAAATCGCCAACGGCATTGTACCTATTCCCGGAACCACAAAGATCGAGAGATTAAAGGAGAATGTTGAGAGTGCCAACGTTAAATTGACAAAGCAGGAAGTCGATGCTATGCGATCCTTTGTCGAAGGTGCTGATGTTAAGGGAAGTCGATACAGTGAGGCTGAATCTGGAATCTTGTACGCTGATACTCCCGAGTTGAAGAAGTGAATTTTACCAGAAAGAGCAGGATTGAAAACGAACAATCAGAATTTGTAATGAAATAGTGATCTGTATTAAAGAGGAAAAACTAAATGCTAAATTGCAACTACATTTGACAAATTAGAATTTTTTTTTATTCTCTTTATCTCCGTAAAAAAAACCAAATAAACTCCAGACTAAATGAACTGTTTTCTTTTGTATCCTTCGTTTAATAACAAGACTCCCTCTTTCCAATCGACTACATAAAACTAAAATGCTTTTCTACAAATAAAACTTGTGCTTTTCTTTATCCATATCAGGTCTATGCTCCCATTCCATCTCCTCAGCAATACCTCTCTGCATTCGTCGTAATTTCAGAGTGAATTGAGGTCCTAATTCTTGTAATCCGACTCGCTCAGTCTCTTTAAAAACATAACGATGTCTTCTGAAAAAAATGTAATCACGCTGATTATGTAAAGTTACTACTTGACGACCGACAAATTCTGGTGTTTGAGGGAAAAGAGATTGAAAGAGTCTGCCGACTGTTGATCCGAGTCTGGTGGAGAAATTATTGAGAATCAGCTCTGGAGCATGATCTGTAGATCTTCCATGGCCTGAGATTTGCTTTGGCATTCGAAGAGAAGTCAAGGAGAAAAACATGGTAGGACCATTTGGAAGATGAACAAAAGTGAGCCCATTAACATTTTTCTTGTCTTCGCTAATAACAATCAAATCTGTGAATTCTCTGTTTATACAAAATTTTGCTATTTCCTTCATTGTGAATTTATGTCCTCGCTTTATAAATTCAGAACCAGGAACGATATTAATAAGTTGATCGGAAAGTTCATAAGCTTGACCTCTCGCATTCTTCGAAGTTGTGATAAGAACTTTTGGTGGTTTTTTATCCCTAAAATATTCTTCAAATTCATCTTCTCCTTCAGCAGAAGTATTGACAGTTTCATCATAAACTCTCATAGCTTCAATAGTTGATGGAACGTTATTTGCTAATCGTTCAGCTTTAAGCTCAGGATCAGCAAATTCCATCTTTAATTGTTCTTTTCGAGCTTTATGTTTAGATATATTGTGTTCATCGCGAGCTTTTGCTAATAAATTCTCTCGCTTGATCTTGTTCTTGACATTTTTTAACATATCCTTCTGCACAGGTCCAGAAAGCGACTTGCGCTTTTTATATCCTTTTGTTTTCCGCGACGGCATCTTCTTTTCCTTTTCTGTTTGTTCTTTGTTCTTTTTTTTTCTCAAATATAGAACCGGATTGCAAAGAGAAGTTTAATGAGCTCAAATATTATTGTCAGGATTATTTTTCTTGAAGATGGGAGTTGCAAAAAAAACTATCTCCCAGTCATAATTTTGGAGCCAGAAAGACCTGTTTATTATGTCATTAATGATTCATCAGGTGTTATCCATATCTGAACTGCCACTTTTGTTGCAGTCTGCACTGCACTAGGTAGAACTAAATATAGCTTGATGTACAGAACTTTAAAGTCACATACTTATCATATACTCAAAACTGTGTACAAGTATTTACAGCGCAATGCACTGTGCCACGCTGGGTCAATATGCGATCCCGTCTTTAAATACAAAGCCCTCAGTTCAACTTTAAGCCCTAACCACTCTCTAAACCTGGAACTTACACAATTTATTAAGCACAATTGCAAAAACCTTGTTCTCTCTTTTTTTTTTGAGGCGAGTCAGTGTTACTCAAAGAAAAAAAATAGGGAAATTCATAAAACTGCCAATTGCATGCTCTTTCGCACACTTTCCAAAGTACGTGCTTTTTCTTCTAATTGTGCTGTTTTTTTGAACAGAAATTCATCAAAATCTGCTTCTGCTGCTTTAGTTTCAAAGAAAATTCAAGATCCAATGGCTTTAGACCGCGAAAGTCTCGAAAGCGTGCTTAAACGTCGCTTCTTCTACGCTCCTGCATTTGATATCTACGGTGGTGTTTCTGGCCTTTACGATTATGGTCCGCCAGGATGTGCTCTACAGGCTAACATTGTTGATCTTTGGCGAAAGCACTTTGTTCTTGAGGAGGATATGCTAGAGGTTGATTGTACTATGCTCACTCCCTACGAAGTTCTGAAGACTTCCGGTCACGTTGACAAGTTTGCCGATTGGATGTGCCGTGATATTAACAACGGCGAAATATTTCGCGTAGATCATCTTGTTGAGGAAGTTCTTGAGAGCAGGCTTAAGGGTGACAAGGAAGCCAGAGGTCTTGCGGCTGAACCAGACAAGTCGGAGGAGAAGAAGCGGAAGAAGAAAGTCAAGGAGATCAAGGCTGTGAAGCTTGATGACGAAGTCGTTGCTGAGATTGAGTCTGTTCTCGCTCAGGTAATCATATTATTTTGTTCTATTACTGGCGTTATTTTTTTTTCTATTTTGGCTAACAAAATGGTTTAGATCGACGGCTACTCTGGTCCTCAACTCGGAGAGTTGATGAAGAAGTACAACATCACCAACCCTGCTACCGGTGGCCCACTCTCCGAACCTCTCGAGTTCAATCTCATGTTTGAAACAGCGATTGGCCCCTCAGGTCAGCTTAAGGGTTACTTACGACCCGAGACCGCTCAAGGTCAATTCCTCAATTTCAACAAGCTTCTCGACAGCAATAATCAAAAGATGCCATTCGCTTCCGCCTCAATTGGAAAGTCATTCCGTAACGAGATTTCCCCTCGCTCTGGACTCCTCCGTGTTCGCGAGTTTCTTATGGCTGAAATCGAACATTTTGTCGACCCTCTTGATAAATCTCATCCTCGCTTTGCCGAGGTCGCGGATACTAAGCTTCGTCTTTTGAGCAAGACCGTTCAGCAAGAAGGCAAGACTGACATTTCTGAGATCACTATCGGTGAGGCTGTTGCCACTGGATTAGTCGACAATGAGACTCTTGGATACTTCCTTGCTCGTATTTACCTCTTCCTCATCCGTATTGGTATCAAACCGGAAGGTCTTCGTTTCCGTCAGCATATGGCCAACGAAATGGCTCATTACGCCGCTGATTGCTGGGATGCCGAATTGCAGACCTCGTACGGCTGGATTGAATGCGTTGGATGTGCTGATCGTTCCGCATATGATTTGACTGTTCACTCTAACCGGACGAACGAGAAATTAGTTGTCCGTCAAACTCGCGAAACTCCTCTCATTACTGAGGATTACGAGGTTGAGCTTGACAAGAAGAGATTTGGTCCCAAATTCAAGAAGGATGGTAAGAAGATTGAAACTTACCTTACTTCGCGATCACAGGATGAGCTTGAGGCTCTTGCTTCTGAGCTTGACGAGAAGCTTAAGATTACTGTCTCTGTTGATGGCGTTGAGGGTCCGGTCGAAGTTGAAAAGGATCTTATTGTAATCACCAAGAAGACCAAAGTTGACCATATACGAGAATTTACGCCCAACGTCATTGAACCTTCTTTTGGTATCGGTAGAATTTTATACTCACTAATGGAGCATTCATTCTACATTCGTGAAGGCTCCGAGTCACGCGCCGTTCTTTCTTTCCCTCCTCTTGTTGCACCTACAAAAGTTCTTCTTGTTCCTATTTCCAACGATGAGAAGTTTAATCCTTTTTTGCGCAAAATCTCAGCTGCGCTTCGCCGTGTTGGAATTTCAAGTAAGGTCGATGACAGTTCTGCTACTATTGGTCGACGATATGCCCGTAACGATGAACTTGGTACTCCTTTTGGTATCACTGTTGACTTTGACACTTTGGTTGATAATTCGATTACGTTGCGTGAACGTGATTCTACCAAGCAAGTTCGTGGATCTATTGAGGACGTTGTCAAAGCTGTGCAGAGCATGGTCGCCGTTGAACCTGTTGGATGGGAAGAGGGTACTTCTTCATTGACAGCGTTCACTTCGGAATCTGATGAATAAGTTACTTTTTACATATATATAAATAAGCCTTGTTTAATCTACTTTAATCTACTTTTTTTATTTTTTAATCATTCTTGGTTTGGTCTTGTACTTGTATTTTTACGGATTGTAGATTAATATATATCTCTTCGGATAGATAGTATTTGCTATATTTATAAATATTATCTAGTCTGTATATATATTTAAATTTTGCATTTTCGTTTCATTTTTTTTTTCCAGATAATTCGAGAAATTTAAGCCTTTCTGTGCATGATCATAGCCGAAGCCTGGTGATTCGGGAACACCAGAGTATCAGCGATAATAGTGTTTTCACGACGCGAGACGGCAAAGACGATAATTTCTGCGATATCTTCAGCGACAAGAGGGTCGACGCCCTTGTAAACCGCATCAGCCTTTGCTTTATCACCACGGAATCTGACAACGGAGAATTCAGTCTCAACTTGACCGGGATCAACCTCGATGACACGAATGCGAGTGGCGATTAATTCCTTACGAAGAGTCTCGGTGAAGGATTTGACGGCGGCTTTGGTAGCGCAGTAAATTGCTCCACCGGGGTAAGGTTCGCGACCGGCGATGGAACCAAGGTTGACAATGTCGCCTTTTCCCTTGGCTTTGAAGATAGGGATGAATTTTTGGGTGAGAGCGATGAGTCCAAAGACATTAGTCTGGAACATAATGTCGATATCGGACTGCACAATCTCACCGACTTGTTCGGTACCGTGGACCATGCCGCTATTTATCGCAATATTGCAATTAGTTCATTTGCGCATAGTACAGTTTACCCTCAAAGACGACTTACGCGTTGTTGACAAGAACATCAACATCTTTAGCTCCCTCGGGAAGTGACGCGACGAAATTGTCAATCTCCTCCATCTTGCTAACATCAAGGCCGATTGGGAAGACCTTAGTCTTGGGGTACTTTGCCTCGATATCCTACAACAATCATAAAACCTCTCGTTAATTATGAAACCAATTCCAACTTCTCGATTGAGGATCCAAAAGGAACAAAAAAAAAAGGAAAAGGTAATTGACTACATACAGCTTTGATCTCATCCAAAACAGAAACACGGCGAGCAGTTAAGACTAAAGTAATCTCACCACCGCTGGATTCAGCGAAAAGGTAAGCTGTAGCCTTTCCGATTCCGGACGAAGCACCGGTAATCAGTACAGTCTTTCCAGCGAGTCTAGAAGCAGCAGCGGATCCGAAAGACATTTGAGTAGAGTAATTGCGTCGAGCGAATAAATTATAACGGAAATATTCAAACTGTGAGGAAATTCGATATAGTCCCGAGCAAAGAGGAGGACTTGATTGTCGCAAAGACGACGACCGAAGAACCCCGAAACTGCAACGTGAAACCGGTTGCGCGATAAGCCTTCGTTCATAAATTCCCTCCTTGATCAACACTTTCCCAGCACTGACGCTCATAAATCGTCGCTGCGACTGCACCCATTTGACCAGTAAGCTCATATTTACTGCTCAAATCCTTACTTAAATTACACAGGATTAATCCTCTTTTTTTTTTACCAGTATAAATGACGTCAATTGCAAAAATATACGCGCCCGTCGCTTCCTCTGATGTAGCGAGATCAAAAGTAAAAACACCAACCTTTAAACTTCAAGTCTGCAATTCCCGTGACTTTGTATAAATAAATAAAAGTATATATTAAATTGCCGATAACAAACCCATCTCAACTAAACTATCCCGGAAAAGCAAAAAAAACACGTAACCTGCTCACGCAGAGAGTGATTTTAGCATTCTACTCTATAATATAATAATGGTTGTTCTATTCGCCTCTTGCCATGTAAAAATGAAATATAATAAAAATTTTGACTAAAACTAATGCATTCCCTTTACAATTCTATTTTTTACTTTGACCTCCTTTTAATAATAGATATCAAGCACAGAAGGAAACCCAACAACCAAACGAAAGGAAAGGAAAAAAAAATCCGATTGCTAATATGAAGCATACATGCATTTTCACTGTCAATATTTCTCATCTGTTCATCTATTGCGATTTAATACCACATTCGTCGGCTGGCTGTCATATCTCAATGTCCGCTAATTAGGTATATCATTTTTGCTAATTAATATAAAAATAAGAAAATAAACAATGCGGTAGAGAATTTCCATTCAACACCTCGTAATTCCAATTCCACTCTCTCGTATTTTTCTTTTTCTTTTCGCCTGCAGTTGGTTGTAAACCCTGCATCTTCATTCATTAGAGTAGAGACTCTTAATCAAGCCTAATCAAGAATCTCTTCATCATTACTTTACAAAAAACAAAACTTGTCAAAAAAAAGTATAAACTTGAAAAAAAAAACCAATTTAATACAATACGGTACAGAAAAAAGCTATGCAATATTCACACAATATTATTTAAAACTTTTGAAAGCCAATTTCTTCTCGGTTTACTGTGCGTGCTAATTGGAGTAGGAACAACACCTTCAAATAAATCTAAACACGCAATGAAAAAAAACAAAAAAGTTAGTAATGATATCGCAGAAAGTGACTTGTAGAAGAGAAAAAAATTGAGCCATGTACCTGTTTCTTTTTTCGATTTCTGTTTCTTTCTCTTTGATGCAGAGAATTTTGAATTCTTCTTTCTACCCATGAAATTTCCAGCACTGGCAGGAGCTTTACTAGCATTGATTTCTGGAATCGCTGAACTAGTTCTTGCTGATGAAGGAGGAGAGGGGGCTTTTCTCTTCGGCATTAAAGATCTATGAAATCTAACCCATTTGGTCTCAAATCCACTTGAAGACTTTGATGACTGACGATGGTTACTAAGTGGTACAGCAACGCCGTCCATAGTAGAAAGTGGCCGAACACGTTTTTCATATCGAATTGGTTCATGTGATAAAAGCTGATGTTCCGCAATATCTTTTGCCACAGGACGATGAGAAATTCGAGGTTCAGGACGTCTAACTGATGCTGAGGCAGCAGGCCTTTGATTTTGTTTTCTTTCTGAAGCTTGTGAAATACTTGAGTATCTTTGATATGAAGCCCTATTACCTTGTAACTCGTCAACTTCATCTTCAGGATCATCTCTTATCAAGTGCGTTCCGTCATTAGCAGAAATATGCTCTTTGCGATACAGTCCAGTAAACATGTCTGATTCAGGTTGTCGATCAATCGCATGATGTACTGTAGTACCAGTCGTCGCTGCACTATCAGTGCTCTGTGCAGAAACTTTCCTAATATCAGATACAGGAGAAGGTACACTATCAACAACATTTTCATCAAAACTAAGATATTTTCTAGTTGTGCCACTATTAATAGTTCCATAGAAGCTTTCATTGGGAACGATTTTTGAAATTCGAAGACGACTACTTTCTGAGAGTTCCCGACGTTGATTATTCGGTCGAGGTCCAAGAAGCATCGAAGGTGGCTTTTCTGAAACTTTCAAGTATCTGGAAGAATTATCGTCAACATCATCTCCTGAGTTTAACGACTTCCGTTTTAAAACAGGCGGAGTGTTTAATAAGTTCTCAACCTCAGCAGCGAATGATGCCATTCCGTCTGCTTCATCCGCGTCTACAAATCGTCCAAGTGACGTCGAGATTCTCTTCATCACTGTATGCGGAGGAGGAATAGGAGGAACATCATGTTCAGAAGCCTCATACATTGCAGTAGCCTTCCTTGCAGTTGTTGGTTGTATTTGTTCAGTTCGTCCACTATCCTCTAAGTATTTCTCGAATTCATGGACCCATTGATCCCTCGACGACTCTGAGACATGGATAGTAGATTGAATAGGTTCAAATCTAAGTTCAAGACGTTCAGATTCCTTTTTAAATTCATCATTTGCCAAATTCGGGGTACGGCCACCAACAGATGTAGGAGCGGTTGAAGCGCTAGAAAATGCTGATGAAGCAGAAACTGTACGAGATTGCGAATCGGCACTTGAATCACTAATATTTCGATACGTTGGAGAACCGGAATTAAATGCAGTCTCACATAATGAAGCTGCAAATTCTGCTGAGAATTTACGAACTTCGTCATCTTCGTTAATTTGAGATACAGCAGTCTTGGGTTTATTCTTTTGTTCCTTAGCAGAGCGAACTGTGTAATCTTGACGCGGATTGTAAAATAGTGCAGCAGGTGAAGTCGCGGGGGATGAATCTTCTCCTACTGAATATAGGTCTGTAGGACGACGATTATTATCAATTTGGCGCTGAGAGCTATAGCGGCCCTGGTTGGGTGTAGTTGAAGTCATCGAATCTATTGTCATTGTTTGTGAAAGTTGCGTAATAGCAGCAATCAACATTGAAGAAGACTCAGGCAAAGGTGGTTCGTTTTGAGGTTGTCTCTTTGGCATGCTAGCTTGAGATTTTATAGATAATGAAGATGTTGATGTAGGCAGCTTCTTTGATGCATGAGAGAAATCAACACCGCGCTTGCGATGCGATGAAGCAACCGAACGAATTGATCCTCGACTTGATGTCTTTTTATGTTTTGTAGTACGCGAGGGCGTAGTCGGGCGTTGCGGAGTAACCGGCTTAACAGTTTTACCCCGGTTTTTAACATATTGCTGCTGTCTCTTATTTTGCTGTGGAGAAGTTCTCGGAGTGTTGTCAGCAGATGATGAATCTTCAAGGTGATCGTGACGATATTTCATCAACAAGCAGTAAAACGTCTTTTCAGGATTGAGTTCCGCAGAAAGTAATCTATCAATGATGACTTCACGATCTTCACCATGCCATAGCGTTTGTAAATTCTTTACAATCTCCAAATCAACCTCATCACGTGAGGTAATAGGACGTTCAATTCGCGCAGTAGGAGCCCGAGCAGCACTAGCCGCGGCATCTTTAGAAGGATATTTGCGAAGTAGAGGATGATTAAGAATCTCCTCTGCAGTCATGCGATCTTCGGGATTGGTTTTGAGGATCCGCCAGATTAAGTCTTTGGCATGAATTGAAAGGTCAGATGGCATTTGAAATTTACCAGTTTGTACTTTCAGCAATAGATTTCTGATGTTGTCATCATCAAATGGAAGATGACCTGTGAGAAGGGCAAAAAGAATAACACCACATGACCAAATATCTGATTGTGCTCCATGATATGTTTTACCCTAAATATACACTCAATTAGATAAAATTAAAAACAGAGATCGTATATTCCAAAAACTGAACTCACCGCAACGATTTCGGGACTGGCGTAATGAGGTGAACCGCACGACGTCTCCAACATCTTACCAGTCGCTTCCAAAGCCGCCATTCCAAAATCAGCAATTTTGATACTATGATGCTTATCAAGAAGCAGATTCTCTGGTTTCAAATCACGGTGACTAAGATTTTCGTCAGTCTAAAAATGCTCCCCTTATCAATCAAGTAAAGCATCTTACCAAATGTTGAATTTATGGCAATAATCAACGCCTAGGATAATCTGTCTAAAATAGTGAACAGCTTCACGTTCTTCTAAACGGCCCTTGCGAATGAGATAATCAAAGAGTTCACCACCTTCGACATATTCCAAAATAAGATATCTATCAAAAAAAAAAAAAAAAAATCAGTAACACCGTACACAAAAAGTAAAACGCTTTGATTCGGTACGCACAACTCTCCGTGATTCTCCCAAACATCATAGAGACCCATGACGTTAGGATGCTCAATTAATTTCATAATAATAACCTCTCTTTCAATTCCATAGGGTAATCCCGCAGCATCTTTACCTCTTGTTTGTGCTTCAGTATTAGTAGGATCCTCAAAGCTAGCAGACTTTGGAACAATTTTGACTGCTGCAAGTTTTCCCGTCTTGGAATGTTTTGCCAGTCTAACGCGTCCTGAACTTCCACGACCAAGAGTTCTCCCTAACCGCCATGGTCCAACATGAGTTTTGTGTTTATGACCTCTACTAGAAGATGATGAACCTGTAGTACAGGTCGACAATTGAGAGACACGTTTATCAGCTGCATTTCTCGCGTCGCCAAAAATGTCCTCAGAGGATTTTTCAGGTGATGACGATAATTGTAGTTGATCCTTTATGTCATTTTCCTCAGAAGATGATGAAAATACTTCGTCAGGCTGCTGATGAGAAGTCGATGCAGTTGAATAGCGGCGCGTATCGACTTCCAACTCACCCGTTGAATATCTCTGAGAGATCACCGAGGCGCGTCGAGTAAACCCTTGATCTTCCTCTGTGTATTCATTACAATTTTCCTCGAGTCCATAGACCTCAGTCGACTCTGTCAGTAAGTCTGCAGCAGACTGTTGATCTAAAAGCACACCGTTGCGTTCAACTTGGAACGGACGCGAAATAGACGGGCGCGACGACTTCGAAAAGGCGTTGCTAGATCCATTGCCGGAGGTGATGCGTTGGAAATGTTGAATGGCAGACGAGACGCGTTGGCCAGTTGACAGGCGCTTGACGCCCGGTGAAAGAGAAGATGCATCAGAAGAGCGCTGGGAAGTAGTGTTGGAGATTTCGCTGAGGACGCGGTTTGCGATGGAAGAGCGACGCGACAGTGCAGCCGACGAGCCCGAGTCTGTGGAGCGACGGGTCATCCTCCTTGTTGTGCGTGTATTCTGCAACGAATGGGCACTATCTGGAAGACAGCAAAATAGCAAAAAGCGCAAAGAAACAAAGCAACAAAGAAGCGGAACAGGACCGAGGACGCGAAGGACAAAATGAGGACGAGAGAAAAGGAACGCGAGCAAAAACGGACTGGGAGGTCTGCTTCAGGCAACCCTATTCCTGACTAATGCTAGTAAACAAACAATGTTGCTGCCATGGTAACGCGGCCGTTTGCCTGCCTACCTTGCTTTCGACGACTGGGCTCACGCGCCTTCTTTTTTTGGGGCAGCTTTTCCTTAGCTCTTATGCGGAAAAACACACACAAACATGCAGCGCAGTAATTAGAAACACAAGATATATGGATAAAGTCATTGCTTGTTTTTCTATTAGATAATTCACCAACCATTGACGAACCTATTGTTGCGTTGTGCTACTTCCTCCGCGTGGAATGTGCAAGCCACATCGAGCGCCGCTGGAATTTCTCGTCGGCTGTTACGAGAATGCTTGCGCCACTACAGACTTCTGGCTCGACTCATAGCATACAAACTGTGTGATTATCAAAGTGATTGACTATAAAAGCAACTTTGCTCAATTTGTTTAAGTAGATAAAAGGGCAGGGAATTGAGAAAGGGATTAGTGGTAAAGTGTAGAGAGGCTGGTTTACCGCCTCCCTTCTCAACATCTCATCGCAGAGGCTCCTCGTGAAGTTGTGCTTCTCATCAATAAGGAAAACGAAGCAATCTTGGTATTTGGTTTTACTTGCCAACTCTCTGTAAACCATCACTCGCGCCTTGCGGCCACGGCCAGTCTCTTTATTTTACTCACGCGAATAATATCTATAAGCAACTTCTGCGTTTGCTGTATCCCAAACGGATCTCCCCAAGATTAGCAAGTCGGTTTCGTTTATCGTATGTACTAGTGCACATTGAATGCAATTCATGGCTAGTGCATCTATGTTTCTCTCTGACTGTTCCTGAAAGGCGGCATCGACTCTTTGTGGACGCGCTGATTTAGTAAACTTTAATAGTACGCGCATGATCCCGAATCAGCCAATTGTCCTTCGAACAGGAATCTGTCGCACGGAAAAAGGAGAGTAGATTAGAACTGCGGTACATTATTGTAGAGTTTAGAGAGTATTATCCGTTGCCATGGATGAAATATCGTCTTTGCGCGTATTTTCATCTCATCCATGGCCTGATATCTGAGCAATGTCAACCTCGGATTTGGAAATATATTCTTTATCCATTAGTTTCCATTAAAACACCAATTTGGCACATCAAACCGAATTACCAGATCAATACCCAGTAGCCTATTTCGCAATTCAATCATGTAACAGTCGTCGTATTCATTCGTCTATCCAAGCAAAACTATATACAACACCCAGATGTGGCTATATTACAAATCTAAATCAGTGTCTACAGCATAAGTGACAACTGATATCAAAATCTCTTGTTCATGCTCATTTTATAACTGTTGCAACGCAAAACTCGCCATGCACGTCGTATTTCTTTGAACCCACAAAAAACTGATTTTCAGTTCCAGCTCCAAAAACACCTTCGAGCGCAACTTCCTCAGTTGAAGTACTAACTGATTCGGAATCGTCCCAAAACTGAATAGGTTCAACGCATTCAAAATACAACCGATCAGGCGAATCTGAAGCGACGTCAAGTTCAGAAAGAGCCTTCAAATTGGATGACTTGGTGACGTAAAATTCAATCTTTGACCCCTCCCTAATAGACGCCTCAGGATCTAACACTAACATACCAGCCCGGGCACCCCAGCCTCCCCCACCGGCAATGACCTTGTATCTGGATTTGTCGTCAATTACCGCGTAGATGCTTCTGTTCTTTGGATTTTCTGTATGTTTGCGCTTCGCAAATGGCGTATCAAGAGGAGGTGCAGGTTCTAGGAATAATCCAGCAGCCAACGATTGCTCCAAAAATGAAGAGGCAGGTCGTCCATTGATAGTTCTAATGACGTTGTCCTTTCGAGCGGTAATATACATTTCAGAAGCTTCACCTGGTAGAATACTTTTGTTTTCCAGTTTTTCAAGAATATCCTTCCGGTCTGTGGGTTCGTTCTTCAAATGAAGAGGAATCTCAAGATTCATGTGCGTGTAAAGAGTCACCTCTTCGCCAATTGGACGCGCAGCCATCATGCAATCAATCCCAGTTTCGAATATCGTTGATGCGCATTGTAAGCGTACATTGCGTGTATTTCCACCAAATGTCAAGGTAGAAAACATAGGTTTTAAACTCCATTGTTTGCCGCCTCGGGAAACGAACCTACCTTGCATTGTTTCCGGAGGCGCCAGATCGGGGAAATCGTGAGAGTGACTGTGAGATGTCTTCCGAGGGCTAATTGTTCGGTCTTCGGCTTCGAGAGCAGCAGATAGTAATGCGCTGCGATGTTTGTTCAAGATTATACGATTGGACGTCCATAAGTACGAGATACCATCACGTTTTCCACCGGGCGGAACGACGTCCACGACAATGCCGTAAATATCGTATTCAAAGGCTGTATAAACGTCAGCACAAAAAACGTGCTTGATTGCCCGCACAAGTAGCCAGACTCACTTCCTTGCGCCATGGTCTCGTACAAATCAGTAGCATACTGCGGCGTAGCGAAAATCAGGAGACTTTTTGGGGCGAAATCCGGATGTTTTACAAAAGATTCTTTCCCACTAATTATGGCCTTTGTAACTGATCCGAGGGTTTGCTCGACTTGCGACGGCCGTAACACTGTACCCATTGAATATGAACCCGACATCGAACAGTAGTATTGTAGCCTCGAGAACGACATTTGCGCGGACGAGCGAGGAGCTGCTACAGACAGTCTGCGCCATACACTCGCGCTACAGTTCAACATTATACGCACTTGTTCCTTATATCAGCGAAGAGTGCTGCTGTTTCAACGAGCAGGCCTGTCGAGAAACATGATACTCCGAGGACTGCCTCGGGGGTGCGTGAACATCCTTCCAGGGTACAAGGCCCGCGGTAGGCCACGGGTCAGGTGATCAGTTTGCGCGGCTCAGGGGCACAGTGGCGGACGACTCGGTCTCGAGAAGCCACGGCCGAGCTGGGCCCAAGATAAGATCTGCTCCGTTCTTTGTTTCCGCTCTTTGTTTTCTTTCTTGGTGGATATATTTCTGGATGTGTTTGGCGAGGTAGCAAATACGCTATGAAAGTGTTTTTAAAGAGTTCGTCTGCGTCGACAAAAGGTGCGTAGCGTGCGTGCTGTTTATTGCTACTGTTGCTAATCCGTATATAGCCCACGCCGAAGACCCCCGGGTCCAGGTCGTGGCCGCCGTCGCTGCTTTTTGCGACAAAAAGCACCCCAGATCCTCGCTCAAAACTCTTTTTTCTTCTTCAGTTAGTTCACCACCGTCGCAAGCGGTGCAGGAGGACGTGACGCAACTACCGACAATCATCGAGTGCGCGCAGTCGTCGCCCGGGGCCGCTGCTGATGCTGTTCGCGCTGTTCGAAAGCGCCTCGATCCCAAACGTAGCACAAATACTGCTGTGCAGTACAATGCTATTTTGGTGTTGCGTGTGTTGGGCGGGTCAAACTCGCCGACTATCCTTGGGCAAATCGAGCAAGACGAGAAGCTGCCTGTGGCGGTAACTAATGTGCTCAATCAAACAAAGGACCCATCAGTTTCCCACATGATGAGGCACACTCTCAAGTTCTTTGTAGAAGAAAGAAGGAACGAGCAGTGTCTTGTTCCGCTTAAGACTGTGTACGAGCAATACGGAGCGACAAAAGGCGGACAGCAACAGACTGCTCAAAGTGAGAATTCTCAACGAGTGCTGTCTCCAGCTAAATTACTTGATGTTGCGGAAGAAGCACGATCGTCTGCTGCTTTACTGCAGCAAGTCGTGCAGACAACTCCCCCGGTTGAGATGTCTGGAAGCCCTCTTGTGCTTGAGTTTTACGAGCGGTGTGTGCGTTTATCGAGCAAAATCTCGGACTATCTGTCCCGCGACAATGTCCCTCCTCTCGCTGAAGACGTAATAGTCAGGCTGATCGCTGCCAGCGAACGTCTTTCTACAGCCATGGAAGCGCATAATATTGCTCTTGATCGTGCTGCCTCTTTAGTGAGTCCGCCTCGCGAATACTATGCCGGCACTACAAGCCCAGAGCCTTCAATTGACTCTAAGGTCCAGCATGCGCCATACGAATCCCCTGGAATGCCTGAAGTGCCCTCTGAGATTCCACAACGCACTCGTCTCGAGTATACTCCGATTGGGCAGCGTCTGGTTGATCCATTTGCTGACCAAGAAGAAGAAGATTTTTGGGTACGTGTTATTGTTTTGCCCGCAGAGTCTATGTCCGACCACGCTAACTGCTAATTACAGCTCACTAATACAAACTCCCAGACGTCCACAGCAGTCTCAACTACTTCACCAAACGACCCCGCTATAGGTACGCCGGTTAACTCAACTACTTTTAGAGTAATTTAGGGATTGTCCTATGGTGTATTGTGAATATTGATTGAATATGGATGGCTTTGCCTGTTGGCTTTTTTGCAGTTTAGATGGATTAGGATGTGGCGTCATGGTTTTATATGGCCTAGCTATATTTAGAAAAGGGTTCATTTAACATCGTATAAAATATGTTCTGATGTTTAGTAGTTGTCTAAAAAGTACAATACATGTTCATGAATGTTATGATAAATGAGAATTAAATGACAGGCGCTTTGACAAGAAGACCCAGACCCTGGCATCGCCGTTGCCATCGCGCTGATCACGCTGTCACAGTTCACAGTTCGCAGATGCTCCCAATAAACCCGCCAAAACCAAACATCATCCAATGCACTACAACAGGGATAAAAATGATAAAAATAAGTCGTATTTAAGTATTTACATATTGTACAAGTAACTCCTATAACAATCATCATGTGCTTGTTCCATCCAAACCCGTAACCAAAAGTAAATCAATAAACCAAATGCAATGTAGTAAAAATGATAGTTGTAATATAATATAGCGAAGCGAAGGTAATATAATGTTGTGAGATCATGAAGAGATAACTAGAAAATCACTTATTTCAAGTTGGTGAAATCGACCTCGCCATCGCGAAGACCATTCTCGGCATTAGAACGCGAACAGGTGCACTCATGAGCGCGACGCTTGCCTGAATGAGTTGTTAAAATCATATTCATATAAAAAATACATATATCAAGAGCGTTGAATGCATACCACATGAGCAGGAAGGGCCCTCGACCTTGTTCTCAACATCAGCCTTGGAGCAGACACACTCCTTAGCAGGACGGGCACCGCAAGAGCAGCGAGCCTCCTGAGCGCAGACGCAGACACCATCGGATTTTCCGCAGCAGACCATTGTAAATATAGGGTAGTTTGGAGTAGGTTGAAATTGACTGAAGTAGTAGATTGCTTAAAGAGAGCGAGATCAAGTGAGGATCAGTGAAGTAGTTGTGTGAATAATGACCTGAACAGACTGAGACTCAACCCGATCTTTATAGAGCCGTGGCAAAGCATAAAATCTGCGCCACCGCAGCCACATGCGGCGTATGATTTGATTTGCTTGTAAACAGCTGTGCTCTGATTGGCTGAGACGATTACTCACTGTAACCTCCCTTTCCGCTGTTTTCCTGATTTCTCGTGTCCTAGTTGCGTGTTACACTTGGTAATGCATATCAAAGATCTAAAGCAGTACTAAAACATATTTATGTACTTTTACTAAAACTTCGTGCGGAATTGTGATGCTGAATCACTACTACAAATCAAATACTTTCAGCCAATCACAGCGCAGATATAGTAAGCCAATCCTCAGCTGACAATTAGATGAAATTGCGGCTCACGTGGCGTCCAATTGGCTCAAACTAACTTATTCTGAGATAAATGCCAATTGCTGGTTGATACAAGATGTAAATAAAAAATGCATTTATTATAATATATTAATAACGGACCCCTTCTAAATCTTTTGTAACAGTATAATTTAAACTGGATACAAGTGTAATAGCAACCAATCACAATAAGGGGAGAGAGGGAGAACAGTTTTTGAATATCCTCGCTTACGATTATCTGATCATCAGCTTTGAACTTGACAGTTGCAATTGCAAGAGTTCTCATTGGAGGAAATTTTTATCTGATTATAATGCCAACCCTCCTCCTACATGTAACCATGATTTAAGTAATACTGTATTTGAAAAAAAAGCAATTACTAGCTACAAACTCCATAGTCCGACAAAAACATAATCACAGAAACATTATTACAGAAACACAAAAATGGACAATAAAACGAGGAAGAGTGCTTAAGAATTGAAATCAATGTCTGTTGTGAATCAGCTAAGCTTTACTCGCTTTCATTTCGTCAAAAAATGACTTTACATCCTGTTCTGATACAATCCTACCATCCTCCGCAAAAGGTTTGAGGAAACTAGCCAGTTTGGTTTTAACCTTGTTGTAAGCTATTAGTCCTTCTAGAGCTTGCACACGTGGCATAGAGTCCAATGCTTTAGCACCGGCTTCAAGTAAAGACGAGGCTATAGTAAAAGTTAGCAATTGTAAACTTTTAAATTTGTAGTTTAATCGAATAAAATAAGCATACTCTCATCTTCATCCTCGGGTGGTTCATATGTAATCTCCTCATCTTTCAGCACTGGAAATCGGTCAAGGAACTTCAAGCATTCCACGCACCGGCATATCTTCTCTCGCCAGTCGTAACTCAAAAATAACGAAAACTCTTTCTCTTCGGGGACTCTCTGCGGCATTTTACAAGTTCTGGCTTCACCGTCCTCGTCAATCGATGATAATCCAGACGACGACTTTGATACTGCTGATATTGACGAAGTCGATGACGCCAGTGATGACAACGATGATTTCGCTTGTTCTTCTTTCTCAGTCGTTGGTCGACGTTTAGGCGATGGAGCAATTGCTTCAGAATCTTCCAAATGTCTTTTTAAGTCAGATACAGCCCTTGAAACATCTTTGGTATGTATCACTTTTTGCTGTTCCTCTGCTTGCTTCCGAATAACTTCACCAAGAGCAACTCCTTTCATACCTGCCCATCTTCCAAGGAAATGCCTATGCTTATTGACGCACTTCCAACAGATGAACGCTTCAAATTCACTGTCGTCAGGAAATCCAGGTGGCGGAATATGTTCATCTTCCTCTTCGTCGTTTTCATCGCTTTGCAAATCCGCTGCCGAGGCAGGTACATCTCCCGTTAACTCTGGTAACAGGTTAACGCCAGTAGGATGGCCTTTTGGTGCGTCTGGCTCTTTCTTCTTGACAGGAGTCTCGGGGTTTCCAGAGCTTGCAGTTGCAGCTGCAGCAGATGACGCAGCAGATTTGGAAGGTGACATAGTCTC
Source organism: Myxozyma vanderwaltii (assembly GCA_030556335.1). Lineage (NCBI taxonomy): Eukaryota > Fungi > Ascomycota > Lipomycetes > Lipomycetales > Lipomycetaceae > Myxozyma > Myxozyma vanderwaltii. The sequence continues at coordinate 43,472 of JAKTPV010000043.1, forward strand.
ATCATCTTCATCATTCTCGGTATCAAGAACAACTTTTGTAGGATGCCCTTTGGGAGAAGGGGGCATCACATGTTTTCCACCTTCAGCTTCGGTATGCTTGTGCGCAGGAGGAAATGGAAGACCAAGAATGCATTCTTCATGATACCAATCTTCGTTGCAGACGTCACCAAGGAGACATTGATACATTGTTCCTTTCTCGGTTTCAGGATTATAAGTCGAGTCGCAAGCACAGAATTTGCCTTTGAAGTTATGGTCATAGCTAGAATCGGGATTAGCATCATAGAGACATCTTGGAAATATAATAGCAAGGCAACACACCGATTACTACTAGATGGAACATTCAAAGAGTCAAAGTTCTTTCGTAAATTGCATCCTCCGAATGAGCTCATGCGCGTAGTTCCGCAATCACAAGTGAAATTTCTCTTGTTGAACAGTTCAACCAAATCGTGGTCTGAATGGCACTGAATACTGCAGCTGTAGCATACTCCACAGTCCTCGGACCCCTTTGTCTTTTCGAGACATGTCAGACAAGCGTATACCGGCTGTCTGAGAGCACCATCATAAAATGTACAATGAGTAGGATCGTATGGAAGGACCTCTCGAGCATGATCTTCACTGTTGTTTCTAGTCAGCAAACTGCCAAAACAAGCATGTAGAGCAGGTATTACTTACAGCTTCTGCTGGATTTCGATGAAGTCCGCCGCAGTGATTGACTCCGGGCTTCCAACAGATTCTGAAACAGACATCGTGATTACAAGAAGTAATCTGCAAAGAGCAGTCTGTAATTAATGAAAAAATCCGGCAAGTAATAGATAAGAACCTGTTTGCACGTGGTTTGCCTCCAGATATCCTTGTTGCCCTGTTAGTCCCTGTTCAATTGTTTGTGATGCGCGACTTCAACGCGCCCAAAGTTGCTCAAATGTGTCACCCTAAACTTAAATGGCGTGACTCTCCAACGCGTCAGTTGCGCGCGACGCGTCAAAGCAAAGCCCTAAATTGGAATAAAATAAAAAGACGCGTCGCTAAATTGGATTTATTGCCCGATGCGCAAATGATTTCAAGCCCCTTCTTTCGCACCTGCTCCCAACCTCACAACGCTCACCCAACAGTACTTTTCTGCACTCTTTGGCCTCATTGCTATTTGAGTGTTTATTCTCTTGCAATTTCTTAAAATTATTGTTTGATATAATACCTTTTAAGAAATGTCTGGACGAAAAAGACAGGCCGAGGACGAGAGCAGTGACGTCGAAGAGTCTACTATCATAGATACTCTCAGAGATACTGTCGAAGATCCTCCTTCTTCGCTTCCGCCTTCCTCGCCTCCTGCTATGCTCTTTGATGATGCTGAACTAGCATCTGAACCTCCTCAGGAGGACTTGATTGACGATTTGGACGAGCAGGCGGAGGAAGAAGACGGAATCGACTTATTTGGCAACAATTTGGAGAGGTAAGCCTTATTTGCAGCATAGCCTAACGTTTTAACGATTCTAACATGTCCAATTTGCAGAGATTATGAGAATCTTGATCAGAATAATGATTATAATCTAGGAGCTCGTGATATTGATGATGACGATTACGATGATATCGAGCTGGACGAGAGACGTCGTGTTGATCAGATGTTGAACCGACGAGATCGTGCCATGCAAAACCGCAGAGGGCTTCCTACTGCGTTTTTAGATGGTATGTCGAAATATCATTTTCTAACAGCTCGACTAATGGGAGTTTATGCTGATTTTCGGTTTAGATGATGACATGGATGTTGAACTTCCTACTCGTCGCCGTCGACGAAATGCTTATGATGACGATCCGGAGCTCTCTGATGAGGATCCTACTTTGGATGAACTCTCTAGTACTGCTCTTGGTGATGTCAAGGCACCTAGTATTGCCGAGTGGGTTACTCAACCTGCCGTCCATAGAAAGATTGCTCGTGAATTTAAAGATTTCCTCTTTTGCTACATCGATGAGAAAGGAAGATCAGTTTACGGAAGACGTATTCGAACTTTGGGAGAAATCAATAGCGAGTCACTTGAAGTTAATTTCAATCATTTACTTAAAGCAAAATCTACCCTTGCTAGATTCTTAACTTATGCCCCCTCTGAGATGCTCAAGATTTTTGATGTCGTGGCTATGGAAGTGGTTGAGCTTCATTATCCAGATTATTCTCGTATTCATCTCGAGATTCATGTTCGTATTACCGATGTGAAGAATATCTGCGACATTAGGAACCTTCGTGAAGCTCATCTGAACCGTTTGGTAGCTGTTGAAGGAGTTATTACTCGTCGTACGGGTGTTTTCCCTCAACTCAAATATGTCAAGTTCAACTGCTTAAAATGCAACACTGTCCTTGGTCCATACTTTCAAGAGTCGGATGTCGAAGTCAAAGTCACGTTCTGTCACAATTGCCAATCTAAAAGTGGATTCACAATCAATACTGAAAAGACCGTTTATCGCAATTATCAGAAAATTACACTACAAGAATCACCTGGTTCGGTGCCCGCTGGACGGTTACCTAGACATCGTGAAGTTATTCTTCTCTGGGATCTTATTGATTGCGCTAAACCTGGTGAGGAAATCACTGTAACCGGAATCTACAAAAATTCGTATGATGGCCAGCTAAATGCTCGCAATGGATTCCCCGTGTTTTCCACGATTATTGAAGCTTCGTCGATACAGCGTCGTGACGGTGGTGGTGAAGGTGGCGCTTGGACCGAAGAAGATGAACGCGCAATCCGTCAACTTTCACGAACTCCGAATGTCATTAACCAGATTATTCAATCAATCGCTCCTTCGATTTACGGCCATGACGACATTAAGACTGCTATTGCTTGCTCACTCTTTGGAGGCGTTGCGAAAAATATTAATGGTAAACATTCAATTCGTGGTGATATTAATGTGCTTCTTCTTGGTGATCCTGGTACCGCAAAATCTCAATTTTTGAAGTATTCTGAAAAGACTGCTCATAGAGCTGTGTTTGCAACCGGTCAAGGCGCCTCAGCTGTTGGTTTAACTGCGTCTGTTCGTCGTGATCCTATTACTAGCGAATGGACTTTAGAAGGAGGAGCACTTGTATTAGCCGATAAAGGTGTTTGTTTGATTGATGAATTTGATAAAATGAATGATCAAGATCGAACTTCAATTCACGAAGCTATGGAGCAGCAGTCAATTTCGATTTCAAAAGCTGGTATTGTGACTTCATTACAAGCTCGTTGTGCCATCATCGCCGCTGCAAATCCTAACGGTGGTCGGTATAATTCAATGGTTCCTTTTGCTCAGAACGTTAATCTCACTGAACCTATCTTGTCCCGTTTCGATGTTCTCTGCGTCGTTCGTGATTTGGTTGACTCGGAAATTGATGGTCGCTTAGCTGCTTTCGTTATTGATTCTCATACTCGGTCTCATCCTAACCCCGAAGAGGCATATGATGAAGCTGATGATGATGACGATATCATGGGTAGAGCTCCCGCTGTCAATAATTCCCAATCTTCCGATGCACCAGCTTCTGAGCTCAATTCATCACCTCAGAAGCCTTCACCAAGCTTAAAGGCCGATATCTCTCCAATCTCACAAGAGTTGCTTTCAAAGTATATTCACTACGCAAAACAGAACATTCATCCAAGGTTGCTTAACGTCGATGAAGATAAAATATCAAAGCTATACGCTGATCTACGCCGTGAGTCTCTTGCCACAGGAAGTTTCCCAATTACCGTTCGTCATTTAGAATCTGTCCTTCGTTTAAGTGAATCGTTCGCAAAAATGAGATTATCCGAGTATGTGTCGACGTACGACATTGATCGTGCTATTAGAGTGACAATTCAATCATTCGTTGGCGCTCAGAAAGTTAGCGTCAAGAAGAGCTTACAAAAGAGCTTTATGAAGTATATGCTTCCTAATGATAATGACTCTTCGAGCCGTAGAGGAAAAGCTCGTGCTGATGATGAGATGGAAGACGATGAGTAAGAAAGGGTAATATGGGATTAGATTGGCGCTCGCTTTGTATTTGGGTTTTGTAATTTCATATTAGTTGCTTGTACTTGGTTTAGTCAAATTTCATATTTGTGTTTGTATGAATTCTGCGTTAAAATATGTATTATATTTTCGGCGTGTAAACCAGATATAATCAATCTCGGCATAGCTCGATCTCAACATTAAAATCATTACATCCTTGTATGAATCAAATCAGACCAAGGAATAATATGATATTTTTACTTTTTTCTGGTATTAAAGCCACTTATATTTGGTAATGTTACAATCACAAATTCAAATACCCGACAGCGAGAGTAAACAAAAGATTTAAAAATAATTTCAAAGAAGCTCAAGCGACCATCCCTTGACAGATGATGTAAAGGGTGAAAGTCCGAATATGTATATTAAAACCCACAAAATAAACAGAGTTTTAAAACCAGACAATATTTCGCAGGATTTGTAAAGTTTTAGCTCGAAAGAATAAAGCTCTTTGACCATTCCAAGGTATTAAAATAAACAAAACCAATAAACACCGTAGTTGCACAAAAACAAGATGATAAAAAAATATAAAATAAAGAAAGACAACAAACGCTATAAGAGTGTAATCGCAAAATAAATATAAGTCTATGTAAAGATGGAAGGATCGCAAAGGTTTTTGGACTGTATATCGTTTCCAATCTTATCTCATTCGGTGCATTGAGTTGGCGATGGCGATGAGGTTGGTGACACCTTGCAGCGATGCTGAACCACCTTCCCCGCATTGTCCCCCCCAAATGAAGAATATCGAAAACGAGAATTTTCATAATATAAATCCACAGGATATCACATCACAACTTGGAGACACTAAAAGTACACGGAAAATAAATGAGGGTAAAGTTATAAACTTTAGTCATCCATTTCAAGGTCGCCGACAATAGCATCATCCTCTGATTCATAATAAGTCATATCATCAGAAGCTTCGCCATCATCGTCATTCGTGAGTCCGGTTTTTCTTCCCAGATGATAAGCATGACGGGTGCCTTTGAGAAAAAGATAGCATACGCGTTTACGTCTCTTGTTGAAAAAAAACCACATCATTGACCAGATTGTACCGGGTTCGTCGGCAAGGAATGACGGTGAGGGAGTATGACTATATATGACACAATCCTACCATCAGACAATTAGTATCGATTCGCCAAAATCCCCGACGGATAAAAACGTAAAGATTCATACCTTCAAATCGATATGACTATCGATTATCTCCCATAACCGTGGGGGGACTGGCATTCCAACGCCAAACAAGGAATTGTTAAACGCGTTAACAACCTGAGTCGCGCTCCGCTCTCTTTTAAAATCCTCGGGTCGCAGCGAAGAAAAATCGTGATCAGGGTGACTAGCGTTCAAAACCGCTATTAAGTAAGCGAAGGTGCGACGCGACGAAACCTGGTCTAGAGGACCGAACGGCGACGCCCCGAGCGAGGTGGATGTGGTGTTTGCGAGGAGAGAGGAAGATAAGGTATTTTCAGACGACTGCGACATCATCGCAATGCCGGATCGTTCTAACGGAGGAGAGTATGACGGAGGACTGAACGAGGAAGAGAGCAAAATATTATCCTGGTGCATTGCATGTAGTTGTTTGTCAATCGACTTGTATAACTTCTTATCACCGCCGGCTGCCTTTGTAGTGTACAGATCGCAACCGCCGACAACTTTACAGTCTGGAGTATCAAACTCCAAAGCAGAGTTTATCTGCTCCAGATCTTGTATTTCAACGAACTAAGAATAGAGGGTTAGAGAGAGATAGCCAGGGGAGGGGGGAGGCATGATATCAGGTTGCAGGTGAAGCGCGTCGGCCATCCCCACAGACAAGATAGCGTACCTTCATCGCGAATAGCTCAATTTGTAAGCCTTTTGTGCTTTTCAATCGTCACTTGTATATCCAATATCAACAACGAAAGCACCCGTCAATACAGACTGAAGACAGAGAGACCCGAGTCTGATGCGTGGTTTTGGTTAAGGCTGCGGCGAGCCAGCGTGACGCGGTGCTCATCGCCAAATGCGGGTATTGTGGGCTAGGGCTCTGTCTGTGCGTCTGGTGTTCGCCAATCGTCCCAGACACGGTCTCCGCGAACACGCCCGAGAAGGTCTTTCCTCCGTCATCATCCTTTGTTCAATTGTGAATGGCCGGCGACGATTACGCTTTCATACCAGGCGGATCTCTTAAGATCAAAGGTGGGAAGGTTGATAAAAAGAAGAAGAAAAAGAAGGAGAAAGCAACAGCAGCAGCAAAAACAAACGAGGCGTCTGTAGAAAAGCACGATCAAGATGGAGCAAAAAATGAAGAAGTCGGGAGTAGTGAAAAAGAGCCTGTTATTCCTACTTTGACCGAATCGCAGCGTAAATTTGAGGAAATGCAGCGTAAAAAGGTATGTTACAACCAGCTAGATTAACATTTTCGTTTCTGGTGCTGATTTTTCGCTATAGATGGAAAGAGAAATCATGAGCAAGGCATCCAAATCTCACAAGGAGAAAGTGGAAGAATACAACAAGTATCTCGCCAGCCTTTCAGAGCATAACGACATGCCCAGAGTAAGTTTGTTAAATTCTTCTAAAATTTACTGTTACCAATCACTAATTTATCTGTTCAGATTGGACCTGGATAATGTTGCTCTCGACGCGAATTTATTGTGTCATATGTTTACGTGTTCATTGTATATAGTCTGCAATTATAAAAAAACATTTACTAGTACTTTCAGCTTTGAAACCCCCCGCATATATCCCGCTCACAATCAACAAAATCTGCACAGACTGACAAAAAAAAATAATTCACGAAAACGAGTCTTCAAAGTAGTCAATTCTGCGGTCAGGTCTACTCTCTATATATTTCACCACCGATGCTCGAGCCGAATCCAAAAAAGCAGCAGGGCCACAAGTAAACACCGCCAAACTTCCCTCTTCATCACGGATTTTACTTTTAATTGTTCGTTCAACGTTCGGCCGACCACTATAATACGTCACATTTGACGATGAATATGTATCAACTAGCTTTTCTATCATTCCGAAATCCTCACCGATCTCAACTGTCTCGTACACCTTCGCTCCATAACTTTTTTCGTTGAGCGACTTTGATCGCGGAATTATTGGACCCGCTAGCTTATCGGAAACAGCGGACGTGATGTACACATGCACGTCGATAAAAGGGCAATCCAAGATTTGCCTTAGTTGGGACGATACCCAGCGTATGTTTCCTCTGTCTCTAATCACCCAGTAAATTGATACTTTTTGGTTATACCCTTTTCTATGTAAATGTATAGCATATGACATTACAGCAGTTATGCCAATTCCGCCTGCGAAAAGAAGCACATTATTATATTTTTCTAGCGGAAATGAAACCCCGTATGGCCCTTCAATCCATATACGTGCTCTAGAAGTCCGCTTGTCAACAGCATGTGCATGTATGCTTCTCGTGACATGATTGAACTTCTTAGCCACAAATGAATATCCTGCATCATCTGACTGTACAATACTAAACGGATTTGCTTGCCAGAAATTGAAGCGAAGAGTATACAAATATGCGAACTGTCCTGGTTTGTAATTGAATGGGACTAACGGTTTAATAACGACTTGCGTGGCATCTTCAGTCGCGTAAATTTCGGCATGTCCTGAAAAATTGCCGTATAACACTCTTAGAAATCGAAGAAACCGGTCGAGTATATATACAGCAGCAGCTGTATAAAGTAGCGATATATACACGTATGATTCAATGTGATATTTCAGAAGGACAACGAGGATAGTCATAAGTGTTATATGCAGAGTCATGAATAATTCATACCAAGCTTTCTGGAAAGCATAAATCGATTGGATTATGATTAACGCCAGAATAATAGTGGCCTAGACCAAATGATACCTGTCAATTAAGAATTTCTGAACATTACTAAGAGTTTGATACATACGACAACACCTGCAAGATTCTCAAATGATGCTATGACCGCTTGGTGGTATCTCATCTTGCTTGAAAAATAAATGGTTTCCAAAGTTGCATGAACAAAAGTATTCAAAGCGATGATCTGCATTCATAGAGTTAGTATTTCTTGTATATATCTCAGGGACCTCAAACGTACACGGGCAATCCATCTATGAAAAAGTTTGAACGTGTCATTTGGCCATCCGGTAATGAAGCACAACAAGGAGTTTCTCCCTGCAAATTGCATCAAAGGAATCATTAGTGCAACGCTCATAACACCAGTTCTCCTTGCTCCAAACAACAACCCTTGTGACTGTTCACTCATATACTCTCTAGCCTCAGGATCAGAGTCAAATTCAGACACGATAAATATCATATTAAGCGTGAAAAAGAGAAATATAACTCCAGATTGCCAAAGTAATGGCATGTGGCCAATTGGCGTATTAAAAACCCTGACCGGTTGAGCATGTTTCGTGATGTAAAATGCAGGCAGAGCAACGTTCTTTTGAAGCCATCGTGATAGTTGATTACGAGGTTTCTTTTGTTGATCGAAACTCAGTACATAAAGTCGAACTACAGCCGCAATACAAACCGCGACGACCCAGAAAAGAACAAGAAGGATTCTGTCAAAATGTGTCAGTACCGCAATATATGAAATTCAACCTGTTAAACTACGTACGCATATACTTTGTTGTGACGAGAATTTGCAGCTGATGCTCTCTGATAGGCGTATTGGCTAGCAAACGTATGCTCTGAGACCTCAATTGCCTCTGTCAATGGCTTTGTACTATTAGCTGCAATTGCTGCCGAAACAGCATTATCCAACGCGTTACTGTATACCACATCATAGTTGCCATGACTATCGCAAAGTGTATATGCGCATTGATTTTGAAAGTTTGTCCACGCTGATAGGCGTTCTTTTACTGAGCATTTAGCGAGGCAGAGCGTATAAGACTCTGAGTAAGCTGTATTTGAGCAGCACACATTTGTAGATTTCTGAACTACGCAACCTTCAAAATTGTAGGAAGATAGCAGAGTTGTGCATGTTTTTTCACAGATCGCAGTAGCTCCGGCTAAAGGTAGGAACGCACCGGCATGTACCAGAAATAGTATAGCAGTCCTCATTGATGTTTTTGCTTAGCTCTTGCTTAGCCCGTTTCTCAAACATCTCTTGTATTAAATAAACCGCGTTGACGGAAATCATACTCTTTTCAAATAGATTGAGCCTGAGACGCAAGAGAAATTCATAAGAATCACAGTGTCCAGGGGAAGATGCCATAATGCGGCAGTACCTGACCTACTGAGTCCCCTGCCGCACGACGCGTGGTGAATTTTAGAGCGAAGGGCTTCTTTCACACGTACTGTTGTATCCGGTAGTATCTTACAATTGCGCCATCTCGTCTGTTGCTACAGTTGGACGCTATAGTTACTAGCGAACTCCTTCTGATGGTACTGCTAAGTACAGTGGCTGGGAGTTATATCATGGTAAGAGCCGATGAGATGGGGGGTCTGCCAAAGCGGGAAATGCCGTCAATGAATTATTAACAAATTTCGTAGTGAATTTCATTACGATCAACTCCTGAGTTTGTTGCATTGAAAGTGAAACAAATACTCGCTTCACTAAGTTTCGCTGATATCAGAACGCTAGAGGAAGGTTTTGTAATAGCTCAGAGGGATTTTACTACACGGATCTTGAGATCTCGAACACGTCGCTGTAGAATGTAGAATGTTAATTTAGTAACAAGCGAAACATATAGTAAGCAGTCATAGCACCGCAGCAACAATAAAATACAATTATAAAAGACAGTTCATAAGCAACTGGTATTTCCTGTCCAAACTCTATTTAGTACGCCAAGGGTATCTCTCCTAATTGCAACGAACTATCAGGGTATCTCTGAGCATCATTTTCAAAAACTCGACATACACTTAATATCTATTGTGTGTTATTCAAGCCATTACAGAATAAATCAATCAGATCCGTCTCATCTGGAACAGAGTGAGTATTAAGGTTGAGCAGTACATTTTGAAAGTCATGGTCATTCGCAGTTTCTGGCAATACGTTTATATACTCAGGAACAATACGAAATCGAATATGAGGAAGAAAGTGTGCAGAGAGATCATGCGACACCCGAAAAAATTCGGAGGTTAATACTTCACCGCAGGTTGGGTATTTGCAAAAAGCGGGATAACTCTCAGGGTCTGTATAATAATCGTTCTCAAGGTCACTCATAGTTGTCATACCTGTCAAGTGCTCAGAAATTATGTGCTGATGAAGCGCAAACATGTCCCTAAGCAGTGCTTCGCAGCATGGGACTAATTTGAAAGGGTATAAACCGTGTTGAAGTTTTGGATCCTCCATCTCGCCGCATAACCTTTCAATATCTGCAACATCTGCCTCGTTTAATTCTTTCGGAGATGTTGAATTTATTTGTTGCTGCTCCAAGTCTTGCAGCCGAGTATCCTGTGTGATGTTATTCGCTAGTATATTTCTCGTCCGCGTAAGTTCAGGATGCGCGGTGCGAACATGCTCATCAATCCTCTTTTTCGTAAAACAGTATCGACAACTTTGAACCGGACACGCAACAACATGGTTCGTAGTATAGATTTTAGGATCAGTCAGTGCAACAGTATTCTTTCCCGCTGCAATGTCTAATTCTCGATAATAATTTTGAACCTTTTCCACAGCCAGCTCACGTGCAAATTTGTGATGGCTTTTGTAGTGATTGATAAGATTAGGCAGCAAACGAAAAGGGCGTCTTTTGTCGCACGACTTTTCGAAACATGGATACTCAATGCCGTGTCTGGGGTGAGGATTCATATGTCTCCGTGCTTCTTCCATAATATCAAATCCACGCCTACAATCATCGTACGCGCAATAGTATCTAACAGGTAAAATATGCCTGAGCTGATGTTTTGAAGCGTCTTCTCTATTCTTGAATTTTTGAGGGCACCCTTCAATAGCGCAGTAGAATTGCTTGTCAACGTCGCCATCCGTTGAGATATCTTGATTCGGACTGGTTAATGGTTGCTCCACAGCTGGTGCTACAGGAGCCTCTTGAGCACCTGGTGTAGTTTCGGAGGTATAATCACATCTTGCTGAGTCTGTATCTACCTCTCCGTTCACTTGAGTCCCTTTATCACTACCCGTATTATTAAAAAAGACTTCCGACTCTGACAAGAACACAGAGGCAGAGTCAATAATCTCATTGCTGTGATCAATACCCCTTTCTACATTAAACCTCGATTCGGAACCGTGTGATTTCATCGACGTCTGAACACTAACCTCGTCGTGTCTCTTTATTCGCGAATTAAAAGGCATCGCCTCCTCCAAAGTGCTATGGAAATCAGCGTCTATGGAACCAGTGTCAACTTTTTCATCTAGGGAAGTAGCAAATTGTATTTCAGGATATTCCTGATCCTCCATATTCATTCCGTAAACAGGATTGTTAAGCGTGGGATTAGTCAATATACAATAGTTTGTTTTAACTTGGCTCACTGATTCGTCAGAATCAAAATTCGAAAATTTATTATGTATCATTGCCGTTTGGTCGCCCATGCCGTACAGTTTTGCGCGCGACGACAGCTTTCGCAAAACCGCTTATGAGAAATAATATAACAGTATTACAAAAAATAATAAGTATATAGCTATAGTTTTTATACTGGTGAGTATTGGAGAGCATGCGTATAGTATAGTATCAACATTGAACAAATCGCGACGCACGCGACTTGATTTGTGCTGGTAACCATTTTAAATCAGGACGGTCCGTTTCCTAACGCGCGCTCGATCAACAAAAACTCAGTTCAATCCACACCAACCAGATTCAATTTATAGTGCTCGAAATTGTAAGCATTGAATTCTATCTACAAGTTTGTTTAAATTAAAAACAATTTGTTATAATGTAAATTTCAGTTTATTTATTAAACTAGATATCAATTATACAATTTAATAAAGCTACTCCACATTTCCACACATCAAATATAGTTATCAAACTCGAAAATCCTCAAATATCAGCATATAGCTAATTCAACCGCGCCTGTCAGATTTTTTTGCATGGGCGGTCGCCGCCTCCGCCCATCTTGGAAATTGCCGCCAGAGCATCTAAAAATCGCCATGTTAGTAATGTACTCAGCATTGAAAATAGAAATCAATGCGTCAATATGAACAGTCTGTACCTTTTTCACCTCTCTCATACAGATCCAATTAATTTATTGGAACCAGGTTTTGTTTTTCCCGTGTAGGGAATGTTTTCTTCTAATTTTGTATATTTTTCCTGTTTCTTCTTTTGTTCTTATTATTCTTTTAATTCATTTTTTGGCACTAAACTCTTAGCACAATCATCATCTTTCACACCATATGCTTTTCTGTTATCATTTTCCCCTAATGAGATTTGTAACGTTCCACAGCATGCAAAGGTGCTTCGCGTCTTGACTTCTCAGTTGCAACATTTTCATCGTCAATATAAACACAAAACACGCGTGTTTTCTCCGTTCAGTTGTAGATTAATAGGTCCAAATCCTAACGTTTAATCAGTTAGGATAAGCTCCTTGAATACAATCAAAATAAATGTAACAATAACGGACCTTCTGCCTCTCGAATGTCAATTTCGGCGGCTGTCATAAACGGTCCACCTGCGACAAGCCTTTTTGCAGTTGGCCATATCAGAAATGAACTAGAATGTAGAGAGTCAGTATGCTGGAAATCAAACGCGAAAAGAGAAACCAGTCAAACACCTACCATTTTCATCTGAGATCTAGCTCGCTTTGACTTATCCGCAGTGGACAGAATAATGTACATCTACTGTAACCTTTGCAGCATCCAAGATGCTCTTTTGTAGTTATTGCGCGTTCTGTGAAGCAGACTGCAGTTTCTGATGAACAGGTGGATGATGCAACTGATTTGGGAATTGACCGCCCTGAGTTACTTGTAATGGCGACCATGATCAAGCGGTAGTCCAAATGCCAAGCAAAATACTTGTACACGTTTTGATACGCGCGACATCTTCAAATTCAGCGTAATTAAAATTAGAGGCGCATTTGTGCAGTGTTTATTACAGGAACAGAGCACAGTGATCTGGGGTGGGAGAGTGGTAGGGTGACGTCGTTGTTTACGTTTTACGCGCTAGAACTTTAATCTCGATATCCCGACGCGACTCAAGCAGAACTTTGTCCATCTTCTTTATTTTCAAATCTTCTAGCCAGTCCAGTCTGAATTCCTAACTCTATCTAAAAAGAAAATAGAAGTAAAAATAGGAATAAGAATAAAGAAACAGAATGTAAAAAAAGTGTATGCAGATTTACAAACTCTTCCATCAAACAAGACAGGCTTGAAGTAAAAACAAATAAAGGCCCACCTACACCACCCCGTTTCAGCCCCTATTACTCCTCCGCAGCTACCCTTCTTTCCATAGTTGCGCCACGGTACAGTACGTTTTCAATTTATTATTTGACACTTCACTGTCCTCTTCCACAAAAGCACAACCTAAATCTCTTGTTCTAGTTTTCTAGGTTACTGGCCCCTCTATCAATTGAGAACATCGGGTGCAATACATGGAGAGAGCATTATATGACAAGAACGGAAAAAACCGCCTGATTCTGGGCGTGTAAGTTGCCAATGAGGATGTACCTCCTCGAACTGAATTGCAGAACTAGCCCGTTACCGCTGCTAAACAATATAGTAGCGGCGGACATCCCGTACGCAGTTTGAATCGCGCAATTGCAAGGGCTTAAAAAGGCCTGACTGCTTTCAGGGAGCCTGGATTATTCCTGCGACTTCTTATAAAGTGCTTACCCAGAAAACAATATGGCTCAACACCAGCAAGCAGGCAAATATCTAAATGCTTGAGCCTTCATTGCTGCCGCGCAGTCGCTGTTCTCTTGCCTGCATGCTGAGAACTCCAGAACAGCTGTACTTGATCAAACACCTGTAAAGAGTCGCCACGCCCTCCTGTAAGAAAGTATTTCAAAAAAGCGTGGCAACCCTTCACTCTACTAATCGCAATTATTCCAGAATGTTAACGGTAGTTGATCCGAGCAGCAACAGGACTCTCTACCGATACTACCCAAGTAGCTTCACAAGACCACTTTCTTAGTAGACGTATAATTTTGTCTACAGCGGGCGTTTGCTAAAAGAGAAAAAGTGACAGACATTAAGCTATTTCTATTATCTGAGATTTCGCTGCAGAATTTATTCCAGGAACAAAGCACGAATGTCAAAAAGTAGGAGATTGATTAAGTAATGTCGGTAAAAAATCATTAGTAAACAAATAATAGTATAACTAGAAAAATGATTTTACTATCTGTGTAGTAAATAAAAATAAATGAAAAAAATAATGGACAAGTCCGGGTTCGAACCGGAGACCTCTAGTACACTTGAATCCGTAGAAATCATGCAAAACTAGCGCGACTACCAACTGCGCCACATGCCCATTGATGTCTGTTTTAAAGACTAGCTCAATATACTGTGTTTCGTGCCAAGGTTGTTTATTCACTTGAGCCTTAATTATAATGAAATGGCATGCAGATAAACTTCATCTGTGTCGTAAGTTTTTCTGTTAGTGCGCAGTGTTCTAGTTATGTTGCATATTCGTTATAGTCAATTGATAACATATTCGTACATTCAATTGATTCTGGGCACAATATAGTTCTGAGCTGCAACATTATTTGAAGGTAAAGACATTTCACACTGAAAATGCAGTATTATCTTATAGGTGGAAATTAATCCCTGAGCTTTAAATTGGATACCGAACTTTCGGTGGTTGAAGTGCGGCTTGTTACCATGACAACGGTGTAGTGTGATGCGCGCAAAGATTTAATGGCGCTTCAATATTTACATAGACCTCAATTTGGCGTAATGAAAACAAAAGGCGTCCCTGCACACGTCATGCATTGGGCTGGGGATGCCGCGCCGGCCGGTTAATCGACGCTTAGTGCTTCGATCCCTGTCTCCCTCTCCCTCTTCCCCTTCTTTTTCTTTTTTTCTTTACCACTTCACTTCTTTCTGCCTTTACCCCAAGGTTTGCTCCTTTGAGCTGTATTTTTTGCACGTTTATCTTTTTGTTTATATAGTGAATTAATAGCAGCTGGTCTGCTCTTGTTCCTATCCGTTCCATTCTTCGTCTAGGTTATAAAAGGTACTATCTGATCTCGAGAATCAGGTCATTATTTTCAATCATAACTAACTATTGGTCTTCTCTAGCTCGCTGGTCGACTTTTTTCCAATTTTAAAACTACATTTCCTCGGTCACTTATATTTAAAATCAAAAGAGAATAAAAATAAAAACAAAAACATACACAAAAAAATGGATTCAGGTACTTATGGGTTATTGGAAGGGAGTCATCACCAACGACAAAACCCCGTACCAGGACTCTCAAAGAATCAATATTTTAGTCCGATTTCAGACGCAATCTCTCCTCAAATGCTATATAACAGCTCCCCAGATTTGTCTTTGTCTGGAAGTGAATCGGAGCCCTATTATAGTACTCCCGACGATACGAATGCATTTCATTTGATGGCAAAGATGTGGGACACTCAGAATGATCAGTTGTTGGAGACGATTAGAGCACCGCAGGGTATGTTTGTAGTCCGCGTTTATAACAAAATATACTCTTTCTAACACATGTTAACCTAGATCATTCTCGTCCACCACTCCCAAAGTTTGACTATGATGGTTGTAATTCTTCCATATTTTTGAACCCCGAGTCTTCTGAGAATCTTGCTCAAACTGATACTGTTGGAACTCGATATGACATATTTTCCAGGCTGCCACTTCAAGACTCGTCTAGTTCTAGCCTGTCTCAAGGTATGTCTCTGGATATGTCCTCAATGGACTATTCCGACTATACGCCAGATATTCTCGGACGCTCAGATTATGGATTCAAACTCCCGAGTTCACCACCTCCACATCCGGGAGTGTCTGTCCCACTAGGTTACGAGAGCCAACTTCCAGTTGCTCATGGGACTCACAATAACCAGATTCCTATGATGACATCTGAAAGTGATTATGAGGCAGATTATCCTTCGGAGGGATTTTCCCCGTCGTTTTCAGCCGAGGATACAAGCGATTTTTCTTCGCCAGAGGTTATGCAGACCAAACGGTTTGCAGGACCGTTAAATACGAATCGATGTATACCTAACTGGCAGCCTATTGTTACAGCTGATCCTTTCACTCGCCAAACGCTTGTCATAAATGTTGAAGATTTTGAACGCGAAGATCACGAACCGCGGAGTAAACTTCCAACCAAAAAACTTGACGTTTATATCAGCGGTCCAAGCCAGGATGGAAAGTACGTCTGTAACTATAATGGCTGCAATAAGCAATTTGGACGAAGATATAATATCAGAACGCATATTCAAACTCATCTTTCCGACAAGCCGCACTCTTGTTCGCTTTGCAGTGCACGTTTTGTTAGACAACATGATCTGAGACGACATGCTAAGATTCACGAAGAAGCAAAGCAATATGTCTGTCCATGCGGAAAGGCATTTACACGTCAAGATGCTTTATCGCGACATCGGTTACGCCAAATTTGCGTAGGCGGAGTCGATCATGTTGACCACACTTGCTCTGGAAGCGCAAGCGATGGGCGGTAAAGTTTGGGGTATTGTATTCTTTATATATTGATATTTTAATGCGTTTTTATGTCTTGTTGTATTACGAATATTGCTGTTTAATTGGTAGGTTAGTTTAGGCTGCTCAAGTTCTATTTTCTTTTTTTTTTTTTTTGGGATTTTTCTTGGTTCATTCCTTAACGTCACTCCTTTGGCATCGATAACTGTTCTCTCTTGAGAAACGCTGTTTTTTCTTTTCTTTTCTCTCTTTTTTTTTTTTTTTTTTTATTATTTTTTTTATTTTGAGATACAATCAGTTCATGTATTTCTAGGCACCAATATTTGGTAACTGTTATACTTTTTGTAATCATTTTTGACATGTCCGCGCTTCTATTGGTGTTTTATTGTGTAATTTATTGGGGTTTATCTCTTACTTTGGAAGTCGAGATTGTCATCATCTAGTCGTATTTCATTTTTTAGTCAAATATTTGTTGATTAGGTGATGAATACGACCGGTTCTATATTGTTGTATTGGCGCCTTAATATACTTTCTAATTTAATTGATCGTTCTTTGAAATGCTGTCTATCCGAGAAATCAATGAAGCAAAATGTAAATAAAAGAAGAAAAAAAAATCCTTTCTTTTACAGGTGAGAAATGAGTAATAGAATATAAACAATTTACATTGAAGAATGTGTGAGATGCTATTTATGATACAAAAATTCACAACAGATATGCTTACAGTTAAAAATCATAGAAAACAAAACCCAAAGAGGAAAATATAAAAACATAGCAAAATAATAATAAAAAAAACGCCCAAATCAATCTTGATTTTCTGCTCGCAATAATTACTCATCATCCTGTCATATTTTTGAAGAGAAGAAGAAGATCATTAACATGAAAAAGGACCTTTATTCTGCTAACGGAGCTAAAGCCAGCTCGGATAATCGACTTGTTTTCCTTTCCGCTACCACATTTACAACATGAGTTATTACTTTACTCACTACTTTGTTATCAAACTGTTGGGCTCGATTATGAAGTGTTCTTAAATCTTCAAAGTCCCAGTCCAAAGTCTTTGAAGTATCTGTCATTAGTTGCATTGCTTTTTTTATATAACCAATTCTTGCGTAACAATCAATTAAACTCTTTGTAGCTCTGCGATCGAATTTTTCTTTCTCAGACTTTGTAAGTTTTTTATACTCGTCAGATTGTTCTTTCCATAGTTCGCGCTCGGCGTATAATGCTTCTGCAAAACTAATATCACGATTTTGCGGTGTAAGACATGTGTATGCGCCTTCTAATGCGATATCATAAATGAATCGATCTCGACGGACTTTAGTCGTAAAGGAAGCATCAATATGTTCGTTAAGATTGTTGTAGTTGCTCGTTTCATCTACTGAATACTTTGCATAAGGCTCCGGATTACCGACTTGGCCAATAAACGCAGCATCAGGTATATTAGAAACCTCTGGATCAACAAATGGCACAGTAGTTGCCGCAAACCAACGTCTAAACTGTATTTTCTGTTTCCCGTTGATTGCAACATTAAGAAATGCACTGACTAGATTTGGTGTAATCATCTCAGGTCTGACAGTTTGAAGATATAGCATTAATGCTTGTGCTTCTTCAATTATTTCAGTCTTGTTGAGCTTAAGAATAGGAAGTAATGGAGGTATTTCAGCTGCATATGTATATGATTGAATATTCGCATTATGAAGGAATGCACGACGAACAGCAACTCCTAAATCGCCTTGAAGAACGTTCACAAACTCAGGATCATATTTTTCCTGTTTTACAACAGAAAATGAGAGTGAATAGGCCCTCATAAGATGCTGAAAATCATATGAACTAGGATACGACATGACATCAGTATACATCTTCAAAAAAAACAATCTAGCGTTAATGACGTCTCCAGCAAGTGCACAGATGTATAGCAAATCAGACATGATTTCACGAATTGGATATCCTTTAGCTTTATATTCGAGAGCAAACTCCCATGCTTTTTGACGATAATCTGGACGTTTAGAACAAGAGTAAATTAGTGATTTGAAAACTGCCTTATTCGGCTCTTGAGGTTCGATGGGTCGCGTTCTCATCTCAGTGTACAAATCGAGCGCTCGTTCAACTTCCTTTGTTTCGCCACAAGCTGTAATCATAAGGCTGTAAATATTCGGTGTAGGCAAGCTCGCGACTGATTTAAATTTCATCAAGTCAAAAATCTGAAAAAGTTCTCGGAATCGATGAGTTTTAAGACACATTCGCAAGACAATATGGTAGTGATCAACTGAAAGTTCCTCACCCTTTTCGTTCATCAAGTCCACTATTGCTGACATGTTTTTGAAATCATTGACGTTATAATAAAGGGTAAGGAGATTAAGATATGTCCGTTGCGTAGGCTTCATACCAACTAATCGAATATTAGTAACTTTATGCCAATGGAATTCCAAAACTAGTGCTGAACTTACTCATCTGCATATGCTTCACCAGACCAAGAGCTCTCGTTTGATCCCCAGTATGAGCATAAGATTGGGTAAGCAAATCGTACAAATACGGACTCATTTTCGTTTTCGCTTCCTCCATCATTCTGATGATTGTCCTTCCGTGCTTAGCTCTTCTTCTGAGTGGCATATTTCTTACGAATAATTCAATATCCTTTAATGGAATTTGTCGTAATTTCTTGTCTGTCTTATTTAGTGTATAGACCATTGCATCCCAATTATATTGCGCGTCAATACGCGTTAAAGCCGATTGATCGACGACAGCGATACGATTGTAAATCGAGTAGGGAAGTTCTAAAGAAATTGCTCTATCGGGAGGAAGGAACATGTGGGCGTCTGGAACAAACGAAGTTTTGTTCCCATTAGGTGGTGAGACAATTGAAACTTTCTTCTCTGCAGAGTTCTTGCTATTGGACGCTAGTAATGCCTTCTGTGGGAAGTCGTTTGTGAATGGTGGAGGACTAGATTTCAGAAGAAGTCTATCTTGAGGCATAGGTAAACTATCGGGCTCATCTAATTCTTCCGCAAATAAACCAGCGAATGCTTGGTCTATTTCCGCTTCAGTAAATGGTGCTACCTCTTTTGTTATGTCAGTCGCCAATTTCGCGTCCACTTTTGATTTCTCCTGCTTTTGGGATCTCTTTGCTTCTCTCTCTGCTCTTTGCTGTTCTCTGATAATTCTAGGATCTTGTCTAAGACGTGACGCCTTTGCAAATCCTTCAACTGTCTTGTCTAAATCCTGTAACCAAATATTACTAATATTGTAAGCTGATCCACCTGAGCTCTCGCGGATACGATGAGAATCGTCTGCTCTCTTTGCATCTTCACTTTGAAATATCTTCCTGCTAGAACTGAATGCTCGCTTCTGGCACTCTCTTTCTGAAACAGTAAAAAATGATTTGGTTCTCAGCAGATTGTTAGTTTTCCTAGCTAACCCGCTGTTTAATGCATTTTGAACACTTGACGATAAAATTCTGCATGTGCGCACGCTACCATTTGAATTCATCATCATACTTCGAAGACATTGCATCTGAATTATTTCCAATAAACCAAAAACCAGATATAAACACAGAGTATAAAAAGTAGTATATTGTATTTCTATAAATCTGATCACTGCTCTTGAAAAGCCCGAAAAGAGAACGAGTAAAAGCGTATTCTTTGACGGCTTTCTGATTTTTTTCGTCACTCAGATTAAATTTCCATCCTGAAAGCAAAAAGAGCGAAGAATCGAATATTTTTTTTTTCTTCTCCCAACGGCACTTCAGGCATCAAAACTTTAAATATATTGGGCTAGGGCACTCTGCTTGTCAATTTTGGTAAGTTTTCTTTCCTTGAGTTGTTTGGGATTAGTATATATTTTTTTTGTTCTTTTGAATACGACATTTCATTGTTATTATTGTGTGATATTACAATAGAAGGCGAGAGATTGAATTAGCAAAAAAATGTCATCTTCAGATAGTGAATCAGATGTGGAGTATGTATTGAGATAGAGCTGTTTCAAATAACTAATGGATATCTCCAATTATATATCTTCCAAGTCAAACTAATTCCATGTAAATGTAGATATACGCCTCCTCGTGGATACAAACCGCTTGAACAGAGCAAGTTAAGCCTTTCAAAATTACAAGGAGGTAACAAAAAGATTTGGTTAGTCAAAATTCCAAAATCAATAATCAACAAGAAAAATTTACCAAAGCGAATTCCAATTCCTTCCTCTCACATTCAGCCTGAATCTAGCTTTAAGCATGACGGTGTTAAATACTCTATAGCTGAGAATAAACAAGAAGAAGCTATGACTCAAAGTTTGAAGGTCCTGGTGCCGGTTACTAAGAAAGGTGAATTGAAGCAATGTATGATCCCAACCTCTTCCTTGTAATACTAAATGATAACAAATACTAACTTGCGTTTTAGTAATGGTACCTATTTCTAGAGTTTTACAAATAAGTGAAATTGCGGCTATTCCTCATATAAGCGCTTCAAAAACAACCACGGAATAAATAGGTTGGTCTACTAGATATGTTCTCCAAACTCATGTTCAACACAAACGGAATAGAGATCTAAATACAAGTTGTGAAAAGAAAAGTCAAAGGAGATGGCATAGGAGTTTTTGTTTTGTAATTTTTAAGCTTTGGTTGTCGTTGTTTATATATGTATATAATCGCGGTGGTCGACAAATTATTCCAAAATTTAATGAGATTTGGAATTTGAATGCGGGCATATATAATGAACATACACAGATTGAATAAATTTATTAACTAGTTAGCATCCGAGTTTAAATACTTAATTACTACTAATAATTGTCAACTTGAAAGAAGAAGCATATTTTCGTCGCATTCGAATCGTAGTTTAATTCAAATTTCTTATACACTATATACATAATTCACGCCTTTATACTAGGAGCGGCCGCTGCTACGCCTGCATTCTCTTGAAGTTTAGCTTGGAAAGCAAGAATCTAGAGAAAAAAGATTATAGACGTATTAGTTGATGGCCGCGTAACATAAAGTAGAATGTATATTGGCTAAGCAGGATGGGGAAACGTACTTCTGACCTCTTCTTATCCGATTTTAATTGAGTATCTTTAATCTGATTTTCCACGCGTTCACTAAATTTCCAAATTTTATTAGTAAAGAAATGAGAAAGGAAAAAAAACATAATCTTTTGATAACTCATACATTTCGGATTTGATGAATTCTAATCGTTTATCAACATTCATTACAGCTTCTGATCGATCTTGAGGAACAAGAACAGGTCCGATTAGTTTATAAATTTTTGAATCATCATCGAGGATTGAAAATTCCTAAAATTTAGAAAAGAGATATTCATGTTAGAGTTTTGTTATTTGTGAAGATTTCATAGGCGAATCGATCGTTTCGATGGTAGAAGACTTTGGTACTTTTTGAACAATTTTATTTTCCTGTAATTGCGATTCTAATTTTTGGCGTGATTCGATCGTAGTAGATATATCTGTGTTGAAAAAAGGTCCGACTCGTTAGTACACGATAGCAATACTTGTCGAAAAAGTTCTATTCAATTTTCAAATACCTGTTTGAACTTTTTTGTATTCATCCATCATCTTTTCGTACTGTGCTTGAGGAGTCGCCATGTTGCAAATCAAAGATACAAAGTTTTTATAATTGTGATAAAATATGTAGCAGTAAAATTACACAGTTATCGTTTTTATCGTAATTGTTGTAATTTTATCTCTGGTGTTGATGAAATCTGCAAGTAGCTTCTTGTCTTTAATTTTGTTTAATTAGTTTGCGAGGCTCGCCTTTGCGCTTTTGCCAGCATATCTCGAAGCTTTGTGATTCCAATATTCTAATTCTGCTCTGCACGCGCATTCTACAACATTTTACTTTCAATTTCATTTTCATTTGCATTTTAATCTCTACTTTTATTTTGAAAATTTGTATTCCCGAGGAATAAGTCTTTTAGAAACTACATTATCAATTGGAACAGTATAATGCTTTTTTGTGGGTCAGGCAGAAAACTGTCACCATTACAATAACAGCATTAAATACCGCCAATAGATTATATCTATAGTGGA
The DNA here is from genome assembly GCA_030556335.1 of Myxozyma vanderwaltii. Taxonomy (NCBI): domain Eukaryota; kingdom Fungi; phylum Ascomycota; class Lipomycetes; order Lipomycetales; family Lipomycetaceae; genus Myxozyma; species Myxozyma vanderwaltii. The sequence goes on from JAKTPV010000043.1 coordinate 65,969, forward strand.
GAGAAAACCACATCAGAATCATTCTCCACCAGATTAATTGCACAAGTGTTCAAAGTACGGCTCTGTTTTAATCTCGTTGTAGCATACAAATGGCGTTGAGCTTTGTTGTATTTCTTGTAGCCGGTAAAGATACATAGTTTGACCTTGAAAGATCCAGATATAAGAACGAACTACTGTCATTGCAGTTGTATCATTCTGAGTGCAGGATACCTAGCCTGAGTGAGAAGAACGAAGAAACAGTAGAGATCATATCTGCTCTTCTATATTGGCATAATGGCATGCCTGTAGCACAACTTAAACAACTAAATAATAATAGCATACAAGTATCCAAAAACATATTAAACTCGTGTTAAATGGCAAAAATGTCCTAGTCAAACCTGTAGCAACAAAAATATTCCTGGAAGACTCGGCCATCTGCTTTACCAACTTTGCCGAGATTTTATAGTTTCCTTCACACCTCATCTCAACTGGGTTTATTTGCATGCGCAGATCCTCCACTATTTATACCCTTCTAATCGGCGCTTTACTTCCCGGGATTATATATATTTTTCGTACTATTATCTTTTAGAAAAGTCATATTTTTAAGATTGATAGAAAAATATCAAGCAATTCAGTTCATATTGCCACTCTCAGCAATCATATTCCAATCGGCGAAGTAATACCACTACCATTAAATATGGCTAATTTTGATGATGTGTTTGGCCAAGGACCATTACCTAAAATGGTTGTTTTTGATTTAGACTATACACTTTGGCGTATGTTACTCTATTCTATTCATTTTAACGGCAAATTGAGAGCTCGTTTTTGGATGATTCACAGTGTTGATACTAATTTTATTTGCTATTATAGCTGTATGAAATCGAATACTCGCGCTCACAATCGAGAAAATTAGAACATTAACTGATAATTTTCACACAGGTCTGGAGTGATGTAAACGTTTCACCACCAGTTAAAGCAGGTAAAACTAAAGATTACGTCGTTGATAGGCACGTACATCATCCCAGTACTTTACCCAGATTCCTTAACAGTGTTTGTTAACAAAGAGTATTATAGATCTGGAGATAAAATTGCATTCTTCAAAGACGTTCCTGCAATTATAGCAGAGTTGAAATCAAGAGGAATTAAAGTCGGTGCAGCAAGTCGAACCGACGCAATTGGTATGCCATTCTTTTGTTTTTTTTTAAAATAGAAAATAATAATTGGTAAAAGAAAATAAAATGAAAAATCTAACTGGAGCCTGAATTATAGAAACTGCAAAGAAGATGTTAAAATTAATACATATTGATGGAAAACCTGCGATTGAACTTTTCGATATACTACAAATCTACCCAGGTCAGTTCTCCATTCATCAAATCAACTTATGAGTAATCAAACTAACAAGCAGAAAGGCTCGAAAATAACTCATTTTTCCTACATTAAGGAAGAAACAAAAGTTCCCTATCATGAAATGATCTTTTTTGACGATGAAAGTAGAAACAAAGAAGTTGAATATGAACTTGGTGTTAAATTTATGTATGTTTCCCAAGGTGTCACTTGGCAACTTTTGAAGCGTGGAATCGAAGAATGGAGAGTCCATCAGGTTGAATATAGCTCTGGAGCAAAGAAAGCTAGAAGAGCTGCACGATTGTAAGTTTTCTTTTTTTCACTCTTTTACATTTTCCCCAATCGAACTTTTGCTGACAATGGAATTACGCTCCGTAGGGGTTATTAAATCTTAGATTCTGGAAATTTATGAGATAGTTGATATAACATTTGTATAATTTATAGAAAATAGAAGCAAAGAAAAAAAAGTATGAGCACTTTTGATTTTAAATTTACAAAAACTAAAATTCCTCAAGAAATTCATAAATAAACAGATCTCTCTCTCTCCTCTATATATATATATATATATATCTATATATATTCTGTTCAAAGGTTAAGCAGCAATTTTCTCTGCAATTTCAACAGCGGCAACATCTTCAGCTAAAACCGCATCAATCATTGATCTATATTGCTGTTGTCTTTTAGCCATATCCAAAAAGATTAAATATTTAGCATTGATCAATTTCTTCTCTTCCTCATCTTCAGTGGGGTATACGACTTTTCCGGAACCACTCATTTTGCTCATGATTGTCCACAAAGATTCAGTAAATCCCTCGTCATTAGCCGAAGCGGCTTTGGCTCCTAAAAGGGCGGAACCAAAGACAACGGCTGAATCAATGTATTTTGGGATCACGACAGGCATACCAGTGCATGACGCCATAAGGGAAGTAAGTACAGGGTTACGACATTGGCCCCCAGAAAGAAAAATACTTGTGATTAAATGTCCAGAGTCATTTAGGGCGTGAATGATGTGACGAGTTTGTAAAGCAATAAATTCGACAGCGGCAAGGTATGATAAAGCAAGAGCATCAACTGAGATATCAAATGATAAACCAACGACAGCACCTTTCATTTTGTCTGAAGCAATGGGCGAACGGTTTCCGTGTAAATCGCCATAGAAATAGAAATGCTTGATAAGATGTTCATATGAGGGAAGATTTTGTTCAACACGGAGTTCCTCAAGTCGACCGTTCAAGAATTCAAAGGTAGACACTTTCTTTTCCTCAGCTAGTTTCTTTGCTTCAGCATGAGCAGGATGAGATGTAAGAATGTGAGCAAGTAAAGCACCAGTAGCAGATTGACCGCCTTCAGCCATCCAATAGTTTGGTAAAAGCACATCTCTATAAGGACCCCAGACACCAGGAACAAACACAGGGTCTTTAGTGACAGCCAAATGACAAGTAGAAGTACCGGCGACGGCAGACAATCTGTGAACGGCGACTTCCAGTCCTTCCGTAGATTCCTCGGCACCACCTTCGTTCCATTTCTCATCGTGGATTTTGGCAGCAACGGTTCCGATCCATCCTGCGTAGCAATCAATGACGCCGCTGCCGACGGCAGTAGACGGATCAAGGCCGAGAGATTCAGCGGCTTCTGGGCAAAGGTTACCGAGGTACTCGCCTGCGGAAAGAATAGTACCATTGACGCCTAAAACACCACCAACGCGACGGAAGTCGTCTTCAACAAGTTCGGGGAGATCAATGGAGTTGAAGAAGTCTGCCGACCAGCCCTTCATGCAGCCATCGACGCCGACAGGGATATAGCCCTGCTTGCACACGACAGAGCAGAAAGAGCGGGTTTCCTTCTTTGTTGCGCGGTGAGTGAGGAAATCGACCAAGTCGTAGAACTTGCACTTTGCGAACTCACCCTCGGGCATGTGATTTTTGAGCCACTTTACCTTTGGAATCTCCATTTCGATCGACATGGCACCGCCGACGTAGCGGAGCAGATTGTGGTGTGTCGCGTTGATGGCGTCGGTCTCTTCGGGACAGCGATGGTCCATCCAAAGAATAATGTTTTGGTTTGAGTCTGAGAAGTCCGGGCCGACCGCTACAGAACTGTCGTCGTCTTCGTGGAGGACAACAAGAGAGCAGGTTGCATCGAAACCGAGACCCTTAACTTGAGACTTTGGAACGCCGGAGTCTGCGAGGACCTTTTTGACGGAGTAGCAACAGGCATCCCAAATGTCGTCTGATGATTGATTCTTGCAACAGTTAGTATAGAATTACTGTACGTTGTACCAGGAGTAGAATACATAAAAGTCCGGCTTCGGATTCCACTTGATGATGTCCTTTGACGCGACGGCGATGATCTCTCCGGTGGAGTCAATCAGACAGGCTCTGGCTGAGCCGGTTCCAACATCGATGCCGACAAAGTACGGTGAGTTGCTTGCCATCGCAATGAAATAAATTGATTTAAATGATTTGGATTGCGAGCAAGTGTGTGTGTGTTTGTAAGTATGTTTTCTATAATAGTACAAAGAAGAACAAGCTAGATCAAGGCCGATTTTACATAGGCTAAATGGCTTTTTACCGGTCGACACGCAAGCCAAATTAGGAAACCATAAACCTAGCCGGTGTGGCCGGGTGGCTTGGCTCGGTGGCTGCTAAGCACGCGCATCGTCACATGCGGGGAAAGTCAGCAGTGGGTGTGGTACTGTATAACGTAATGCATGACATACTCTCGCTAAACTGGTCTGACTGAACCGGTTGGGACCCGGTTGGGACTTGGGAGGCGGCCAGAGTCGGGCGTCGACACCAGCCACGCCCGTCTCGGGTTTAGCGATGAGCCGCCTCCGAGGCTCCGAATTCTAAATCTCCAGATTATAATTACTCCTCGTTCCCGGCTGCGCTTCGTTAATGTCTACGCTTTCTAATACACCATACTATACATCAAGAAAGATGCCACATTCTTTCTCCTCTACGCGGGAGAACTCTCCCATGACGCGCCAACGACGACGGCGTTCTTCGTCTGCAAACGCCTTCGCATCGCGCTCCTCCTCGCCCGTGGACCCCCCTTTGTCGCCGAATGCTGCTCTCGAAACATACATTCTCGCAACTCCTCCTCCCCGAAAAGGGCACAGCATACACACCTCTCCTCTTGCGTTTCAAATCCAGCAGCTTCAAGGCGGGCGAATGTTGCCGCTGCTCGACATCAAGCGCCCAAAGAAGCAAGTCCTCGCGCAACTTCCGCTGGCATCGCATATTGCGGCCCACGACCAACAACACAATCCGCAATTCGCGGGCTTTCCTTGCGAGGACGCAGAGCAAACGCGTGCCGTGGTACATGCGTCTAACTACAATCTGCGCTTCAGACACTCGAACGGCACAGTCTGGCGCGTTCGCCGCGACGGTGCCAAATATGCTGTCGTGTGCTCTTCCAAACTTTCGTCGGCCGCCTATGACGCGGTTGGCTGGTGGATTCCAGCCGACAGCAGCGGCAACCTTGCTGACCGGTGGGACTTTGTTACACAAGGACATGTTATAGCGACGATGACGCGCGGGGCGCGAATCGAATTCACCAAGCACGTTGACTCGCTTACGCGCCGCGGGTACATTGGCTGTATGAGGTTCGAGGAGGCGTTGGCTGTGACTGCAGTGTACGTCGTCGGAGTAGACAGGTTTGGTATACCGCCAGACATTGAACGTGTGCCGTCGGCAAAGACCGAGCAAGCACAAGAGCAGCAGCAGCAGCAGCAGCAGCAGCAGCCTTCACAAACACAAACTACCGCTGAGCCGATGATGCGGTCACACTCTACGTCCTCGCTGCTGGGCCTGAACCACCGCCGGATACCGCAACGAGCTACAATCAATGCGACCATCGAGGAACATCCGTCGTTGACAACACTGTCGACGGCCTCAAGCAGGAGTATACCTGAGCCGTTGGACCAGACCGCAGGCGAAAACAGCAAAGTTTGCAGCGGGCAGCCAAGGAGCTTTCAGCACAAAGCTTTAACGAAACGCATATCGTTGCCTCTTCCGAGTAGTTTTGATGAGCGATTGCTTGTGCGGGTCGGCAGTGGACTGGTAAAGCGTGGATGGAGTTTGCTACGGACAGGAACTGGGCACAAAAACAGCACCTTAGAAGTCGCCCATTGAGTGGATGGCGATAACTTGTACATATATTATGACGGCGGATTATATAAAAGTAGCGACAGTAATTCAAACGATAGAAATCACTTCAAGATAATCATAGCACACATATTCTGCCAGCACGTAAAGCATATCAAGAAACAACTTACTGGTCTTTAATGAAGCCGGGCCGGGCGCGGAAGACGAGCAGCCGCCCGAGCCGAGGAAGAGAAGCAACGTCCACGCTCAAGGCTGTTCCTGCAATGCTAAACCGGACCTTACATTATGCTATTAATGTACTAATAATAATGCTTCTATGAAATTCATAATGTCTACATCATCTTGATCTGAAGCATCCATCGAAAAATAAAAAGAAATTGGAAAAAAGAAATAAAAATTAGACATGCGCAGCGGCAGACGTCATCGATGCCCTTGCTTTTAATGTCCGGCCATTGTTCCTCTTCCCTGGTTCCCTTAGCTACAATCTCCAGCCACAACAATACTCGCACGAACGCGATTAATTTCACATGGATCGCTTTCCGTAGAATATAACTAGAATATAACAAAAAACTGATAAACAAAATTACTTTTTCTCCGGTCCAACCGATCTACGCGCTTACGACGGAAATATTATTCGGCTAATACTCTTCCTCGGCCGAAAAAAATATCTTAATATTCCAATTCGTAAATCACGTGATCATTTACTAAATCACATGACTTTTGCTTGCTGTTAGTGCGCTGCCGTCACAGACTCTTTGGGGAGAGCGGCACTTCGCGTCTTTGGCTTTGTTCATACATCGAGTATATTCGACTCCATCACAACTTCTGACTGTTTATTTGATTGTTCGGCTGAATCTTTTTATTTTATTTTGGTAGCAATTTTGATCTGATAATTGTTGTTTGTATTGATTGTTTCTCGTTTGGATATCTGAATCTTGTCGACTGGTGTTGAAAAGCTATTTACCATCTTCCAGCTATATCTCTCCTAGTTTTATATCCTGCACCCTATCCTGTGCTTCATCTTTCTTTTTTTAAATCATATAATGAGTCGTCGCAGTCCAATCTACGGTAATGATGAGTGCGTTATGTTTTTCGACATTATCTAACAAAATTCACAGCTCCTCCGAGCCTTGGGCGATACAGGTCTCCTCCTCCTCCAGAGGACCGCGACAGACGCGATCTTGACCGTGAGCGCGACCTCGAAATGCGCGATCGCGACCGTCGCTCTCATTCTTCTCATGATGCCCCGCGGACAGTTATTCTCTCAAATCTCCCTCCTGATGAACAAATCGATCTGGCTCTATTACACTCCCTGATACGCGGTGGAAAAATTGAATATTCCCACTACGATCCACATCGTCGAACTTTCTTTGTTCATTTCATGCATCCTAAAGATGCTGCTGCATACATGAATTGGATTGCCGGCCAGGGAAGTTTCTTCATCAACGAATATGAGATTTTCCTTGATCTTGTCCCTAGTCCTGCCCCCGTTCCTACCATCTTCTTCACTCAAAGTAACGTGTCGCGAAAATTATACCTCGGAGGTATACCATCTGACATTGGTGCGCGAGTACTCTGTACAATGTTTGAACGTTACGGTGTTATTGAGTACGTTAAAATTGTATGGGAGCGTAAATGTGGGTGGGTCTCATTCTGTAGAATGGCTGATGCGTTTGACGCACTACGGTTTATCAGACAAGATGAACCTGTCTTTCGACGATCACGAATCGAATACGGCCGTGATGACTGTGATGGCGGAATGCAGGAAATTCTTGAAGGCGGAGGTGTCAGTATCAACGCCAGAAAAGACGTCGATATCATCATTGGACGATTCAAGCATCTAGGAAGAAGGCCCTCAGAGGGAGTTCATTCTCCACATGACATTGAAATGTCAGCTCGAGACAGATCACCGTCTCCGAGTATTATGCCTCCTCCAGGAGCTTATTCTTCACGTGGAGAAATTAGAGCATGACATGTTTTATTGCCGCGTATTATTCATATCGGTAATCTGAGGTCAATTCAGATTTGAAATATCGGCCGGACAAATTCATGTTCGGTCCCCTTATTTAGCTTGGTTTCACACTTGCTGTCAATTGCACAACCTGCCTAGTACTGGGCGTAGCATCCACTTGGAACCGTATAAGGATGATTTATAGCGAAATAAATGCAGTAAGATCCATGAATGCAATATGGCATATTCTACATCAAAATCAGAAAAACAAATAAAAAAACTCATCTCACTGGTCGCTTCGCCGTCGCCACGCGGAAAAGAATCAAAGATCCGATCATCAACTCAATGACAGTCATCGTCGTCAGCTTTGCCTCTTGTCAGCCTGTGGCTGAACTTCTAAACCGGTTGCAAAGTTCAAAAAACTTTGCTTTGCCATCTTATCAACGTTTTACCAATGTATTACTAATAAAATTCAATTATACACACTCCGTCTCCAGCGCTCTACTACTTCTCGTCTTGCATTTTCATTAATATCGGCGCCATCCATTTGCTTTCCAATAATTGCAGACTGTGGTCTTCCGGTTGTTGCAGCTCCGTAGTGGTTATGATTACTGCTCCCTCCACTGCCGTAATTTGGTTTTGCAAAATATCCTCCATCCGTTTGTGCCGGGAAGTACGGCTGTTGTGTAGTGTACGACTGCCGCTGAGCCATTAAATCATATCCTTCCTGCGTCATCCTCGTAGTCACAGGTCGGGAGTTAACAGGTTGTTGTTGTTGTTGTGACGCCATTACCTTTTGCCTCTCTTGCATCCTTCTCATTAACGCTTCTTCACTGTTTAAATTACTCCGGGATCCTTGTTGGGTGTTACTCGGTTTTGTATGTAATCTATCTCGTAATACTCCACTTCCTCCGTAATTCATACGATTCATATTCGGTGGCGGAGCATCATACATTGACGCTGCACCTCCATAAACCGAAGGTGCGCCCCCGTAAACTGAATGTACTGCCCTATTTTGTTGCATTGAATATTGCTGTAAATCTGGCACTGACATATCCCGTGACATAATAGATGATGCATATCCTGGCCTTGGAGTTTGAATCTGTCCTCCTTCATGATAACTCGACAGGTTAGGAGTCGATTGATCTCGTCTTATTGGGCCCGGTGCATTAGGCATAATAATCCCACTTCGACTAGCAACTGACACAGCATCAAATGATTGATCACTAAGGCGTCGATTATACTGAAGTTGCTGCTGATGAACTCCAGGAGTAATCATACCGGAAGAGCCCGGTCGACTTCTCATCCCATCAGATTTTCTCCTTTCTCCTCTCTCAATCTCCTCTTCGAGGCCGATATGACTTTGCTGTGCTGCAATCGCAAGTGGCATATCGTCTTCGCCAACTCTCATTTGTTCCATACCTGAAAGCCCGTAAGCGTTTAATGCCGTTCGCCGCTTCTCTTGTCCACGCTGAATTGCTTGATCAATCTCTAATAGTGTACTTTGTCCATGACCTCCAGATGCATCCAGTACATAATTCTTCTGTCTGGATTTCTGCTGCGCTTTTCGTTCTTTTAACTCATCCAATAATGATCGTCCAGGTCCTCCTCCGAAACTCTCCTCAATTTCAACTTCGACTTCAACTTCGGCTTCCTCTTCAACTTCCTCTGCCTTATCAGGTGCAGACATTTCTGGTGTCCAATCATTCAAAATGCCATCCAATATCTCATGCGGATTCCGAAATCCAGCTTGTGCTCCAGGTACAGCTGATACGGAAGAGCATTGTGACGTAGTTTCTGATTCATCTTCATCCTCAACATTTTCCTGATCACTAACACTGCTCACATTATGTCCCGATAATGGGGCACTTAACGGAATACTATTACTTCGTGAAAGTGTGCCTTCAAGTACAGGAGCTGATTTTTTCTTAGATAATAGCGGAGGCAATTTGATTCTCGCTGGAATAGGAGCTGGATAATGAATAGCTCCTGGTAATGGCATACCATTTTGAGAAAAGGGCCTTCGAAATCGAGGTGAGCGAGTCCTTGGCCTAGCTATATTTCGATGCACCTGTTCAAATTGATGAACAGGTGCCTGATGCCTTGTTGGACTAGACGGAATTTTGATTGGCGAATCTGGTACAGTAATCGGAGTATCAAGCGGTGCTTCACTGCTGACTGCGCTCTCGGACATGGCTTCTAATGTACCGACATCTGATACGCGTGTAGGTCGCGGTTGCTGTAGAATAGTCTCGTGCTCTTTCAAGTCCTCAGGAAAAGCCTGTTTTTGCCGATGAATTTCTCGTTGAAGTGTGCCTAAATGGTCTGGTGCGTTGACATCCAATTCCGGAGCATTTGTTTCACTCGCAAACGACGAAACGCTATTCGTAGTGTGCCCAATTGGCGGTTGAGTATATTCAAATGATGGCTGTGATTGTTGCTGACTTTGTGCTTGATACTGAGGATATCCGATCATTGTATAGTGATCATCCTCATGTTCGTTCCTAATTGATGCCTGGAAACTATAGGCCTCACTCGCATTATCCTCGTTATCGTATCCGTTATTCACTTCCAAATTATCAAACTTATCCGTAACTTGACCTATATCCTGATCGGCGTAACTGTCATCTACAATCCTTTGTTCATATTCTTTATAGGAAGTAGATCTATATGTAGCCATAGCAATTTGTCTTTGAGCTCCAGGTCTAGTATTGACGTGATCTATTTGACGTGCGAAATCCTCAGGTGTTTTCCGTCTATTACTAGAAATGCCTGATTCGTAAGTACCAAACTGTTCCCCACTTGCCTCAGTTGTGAAACCCGTATAAGATTCAGGTGAAGAAGTGACTTCGTCATATTGCCGCTTGCTAGATTCAAACGCCTCGCCTGATGAAGTCGGCTGTATCATACTAACAACTCCTCCTTTGGTAACAACATTCGGGGGCGCAAATACATAATCACTTGCTCTTTTGCTACTATGAAGCTCTGGATAATATTCTTCTTCATCAGTGTTTTGAACGAGCTGGATAGTGGAGGTGCCAGATTCAACTGTGAAGCCAGCGGAAGGGCCGGGAGATTTTGATTCTAAAGCAGCCGCCTCTGCTTTCTTTTTGTTCTTCAACCGAAGAAGTCTGAATGGTGCCATTAATGGTGAACCGAATCTTATGTGTAGAAGATCTAAATGTATATGTAAGTCAAGGGCGTTGAAAAGATAGCATATTTCTAAATTTAACTTGCCTTTCACTTCCAATCCACGTCTACAAAGAAATTTCCGAAGCCAGCAAATTCCCGTACTCCGGAAATAATCCAAATGAAAGACCAACAACCAACAGACCAAAGAATGAAACGAAACGAGCGTGCAAAAGGTACAAGTTGGAAGAGAGGAAAGAGTTGGTTTGACCAGTTCTTGTTCAAAAAGTGGTACAACTCGCGGCTCAACGTAGCCTAGATTTCTCTATTTAATCAATTGCAATTTCCAAACTTGCCTTCTCTCCTGTAATTTTTCCTTCCTCGCTCGTTTATTTAACATTGCTTATTTAACAGATTGATGTTTTTCATATAATAAAAAATACACTACGAATCATACTATCAAATGGTCAACAAACAATTCACGAAAATTTCGTTGCTCGTACTTAAAATATACACGACTCCCAAACCCAAATTTGTTTTTGTTTACTTTTTCTTAAATTAGATGCCTGTCCGCGCTAATCCAAATATAGCATAGTAACTTATTGTTTGAGGTTTATTTAAACAATGCGCCGCACAGCGTGTCTGGTCGAGGTTTTTTATTACCGAAAACTATCGAAAGTAAATAGGTTTGCTTATGTTCAAGAAAATATATATATATATATATATATATATATGGAGCATAAATAATCGTATTCAAATGTAGATGAAATGAAATGCCTTAGAGTATAACAACATATAAATAAAATGAAGAATGAAAAACCACACATTGTATAATGGTACTAATTCACATTCGTCGTTCAATGACGGGTCCTTCATCATCGATCCGATCCATCAAATTACCCGATACCTATATTCCAAAAAATACTCATAATTAGTAAAGCCGAAAAACACATACATGGAAGCAAAATTTACCGACCAAACATACCCTAAAGTTCTCCTCTCGTGAAAGACCTCGCATCAAAAGACTTTCCTTCCGTGTTCTTAATAAATGCCGAACAGAAGAAATTAAAAATCCACTTATTAACTCCACTGACCAAGAATCTGGAATAGTTTGTAAAACAAATTGTAAATCCAACAAGTTTCCCCACCCTTCAAGTAATCGTTTCGTACATTTTATTCGGTCTTCCGTGGACTTTAATTTAAGAAATTCAACTAAAAGTAATTTGAATAGCTCCCCTTGCTGCTGAGTTTCTGCGACTTGAGACTGTCCTCGAACTGCAAGTTCAGAAGCATGAATCACATGGCCTCCATATAAACAATATGCAAAAGCAGTATCATAGTCTGCTAAAGAATGGCATAAAATGTGCAAAGCAGAGTGATGTAAAGATAATTTTCCATAAAGAATAACCATCTCAGTAACCAGAAAACCTTCGTGAGGTTTAATCCTCCTGAGCACTTCCTGAACATCATATTCAACATCACTTTGAAGAATATTTAAAAACTTTAACCGCATTGCAACTGCCTCTTGGTTTGAACTCTCAGTCATCTTTCCTTCAAGAAAAAGTGTATATGCAGTCTTTGGGGGAATTAAAGCTCGATATTCTTCATAACTCTTGATAATCTCCTGTCGTGCTTCTTCATTACTTTCAACAACTTCGATAACATCACTTGTATATAGTAACACAAGCTCATTTGCAAATTCAGTGTGCCGTTGAACAAACACAACATCTTCAAGATATATTCTCCAAGCCTCGCCTCCGACTTTTCGAATCTCATCCTTAACTTTAGTTGCATCAATCCAGACTTTTCTTCGATCATCAATGAATATTTGAACTCCAAGTTCTGCATTTTTTCGCATAAGCCAAATTCCATATTCCCAAACAACAGATTCATTTTTACATCTCAGGAGATATTCTGCCATTTTATGCTCTCCGTCTGTGAATTCACTATCTTGCCATTCGCCCGAAATTATCTTTCGCCACGTCTCACAAACTTCTCGAACAAGTTTCCGACTTTGATATAATCTTGAGAGTGCAAAATATTTGTGATGATCTTCAAGTAATTTGACCGATTCAGGAAATGATTGATCATCAACAGTCGAGTCTGTAAAACTATAAATCTCTTCTTTTGTAGTCATTGGAGTGTTTAATAATACCCGTAAATATGCAACTTCAACTGAATGAAATACATCAGTAGCATCCATCACACTTTGAAATCCTTTCTTTTCAAGCCATCCAGCTAGATAATGCTTAACAACCATTAACGCTTCAAGTGGCATTTCTCCTTGTGGTGTATGCAAAGCTTCTTTAACACCCGCATAAAGCCATGGGACACCTTTAACATCTTCTTCATTGAAAAGTGAAATAACAATCCGAGGATCAAACCCACTCTCATTCCAGTAATGCTCTGCATCAATGTAGTTTCCTTCGTCAAAGTGATGTAAACTGAGCTTTTGTCGAAGATATGTAACTTCGTAAAATGCTCGTTCGCTAGGCTCTTGCTCCCTTTCTATCGTCTCCAAAATCTCATCAATCCTTCGCTCTTCAAGCAACGAATCTAGCCGTAGTAGAGCTGGCGTCGGAATAAGACACTGTACACCCAAACTATCTGAAAATACAAAAAGTGAAGACGAAACAGTTGCAAACCGAGCTGCAATCTTTCGTTCTTCTTCAAGCCGACTTTCATCGGCTTCACCTAAAAGTGGAACTAATGTAAACTTCTCAGCTAAAAGTGGATACGGAACCGAATATGTTGAAGATACTGTGGATAAATTTGGAGGGGTATCGAATGACATTGTTTGTAATAATTGCTGAGTTTCAAGAGAGTGAAGTTGTAATTCATTGCCAATTATAGCCGCGCAGTATGGATACTCAACCGCTGTGAATAATCAGATCAGTGCCGTCTTATCGAAATACATTCCACGGTATACTCACCAATAACGGACGGATATCCTGTCCAAGCAATGGTGCCTCTTGACACATCGCCGTCAAGATTAACAACAAGACCGACTGCAGGTTCATCTGGAGCAGACCCACTGGTGACGAAGAATTCTTCCTTTGTGACAGACGCTACATGAGGTGGTAACTTTGTCGTTGCAGACGGATTATTACAAATTGAAAAAAGAGGAATCTTTTGTATACTGTTGAGATCAATCAAATCATAAGTCTTGTCATTGGCGACTAAGGCTATTGAAGACCGTTGGATGCCCACCAGTGCGGATGGATAATCGATGTCCTAAACATTTCTCCGGTTAGCTAGCTTTTGGTAAACAAGTAACAAATAACCAGGAAAAAGGTAGTTACCTTTACTAATCGCAAATCCTTATCTTTGACTCTAATTATTCGAATGAGCTTTTTGGTAAATACTGTAACTAAAACCTCATCGTCTGTATCCCGAGGAACTTTGTCAAGGTCCAACGACATTGAATTAACCTCTCTAATCCGACCTAATCTCACGGGTGAAAATTCGGGAAGTGAGAATACTGCAATCGAATTGTGCGATAGAACAAGTGCTTGAGCGACAGTTGGTAGGAGTAAGATTCTCGTGACCGGATGTGGACGAGAGGCATGGACTAATTGTCGTGAGGCGAACATGTAACTTGGGGAGTTCTGTATCAGTAGAGCATGGTTAGACTGGGACAAGCTGAATCGACGGAAGAAATAATGTAAATAGATGCATACCGATGTGGGATCTTGAAAGTAGTGCAGGACTTCACCTGTCGAAGTCCCGAGATATAAACTCGAATCTACGCATTCAACAGATCAGCAATCAGATATTCATATTTATCAAGTAACAGTAGAAGACAACATACGCCATGCTTCCACACAAGTAATCTCAACTTTTGCATTTGCTTCCTCTGCACCGAGCAATACATCCGACAGCAACGGCTGGAGAAGGTATGGCTCTAGCGGAGGTTTTTCGCTCTGGGCGGCCATGACATTCTCTGGTGTTAATTCAATAAGAAAGCTGGCTATTTGCTGCTACTGCAACTGCAATTGCTGTGGAGGCTCTGTTGAATAACAATAACCCCTACGCGCTCGCCCGGCTAGCTGCGATATCGAAACGAAAGAAAAAGGAATGTGTAAACACTTCTGCGTACAAATGCTATTTCAAAAATTATACAATTAGTAAAGTAATGATTGAAAACGCTACAAAGGGACGAAAGCGAGATGGAAACTACGGGCGGTGACGTCGACATATCAAGAGCCGGTTTTGGCAAGTCGCAGAAATCAGCCGCCGCAGTGAAAATGTGTCCTCTCAATCTCTCATTTCTCTTGCTCGTAATAAGTAATGATCAAATATCCAATTAAGAGTAATCTGAATAGACACGTACCAGGTATATATTGCAGTTGTTTTAGAGAGCCATGAACTGGAGAATACTCACTACTTCAAGGACTGTTGCCTCTTGCCTCAATGGGCTTGGGCGTAGGGTAAAATCCTGAACGTGCGGCAATCTTATTTTTCACAAGTCTACTTCTGTATCGGGGGCCTTCATCGAAACAGTTTAATATATATATATATATGTATATATGTTGTAAATAGGTGACTGATGCTTCTGGGATAAGTTACCAATAAGGAGATATACTCCAATCAACTGAACTTTCAGATGCTCACGCTGTTTTTTTCATAGTTGTATTTGTATAGCCAACAAAACAGAATTATTTACAATAGAAATCTTTAAACAAATTCTTTCCAAGATACGTGAGTTATAAATGCAACTCTCACGTCCTTTAATTTTTCATTCAAATACATCCTGAACCGGGAGGCCGTGTGTCTTTCGTATATCGTATAGCATTTGAATGTAGTCTCAAACAATTTTGCTGCACTTGTACACCATAGTAGTTCCTCATTACTGCTCCCGTCATTGGCCTCCTTCAAAACTTTCAGGCCTTGTCTTATTTCTTCATAGGCTTCTCAACAATATATCCAGCATTTGTCTTCATTGTTGCGTTATGTTCCTGTTTCGACAATACTCGTGGGACAATAGAGACCTTGACAAGTTCCTTCACTCGCAAAATCTGACTTGCTGAGCTCTGAGTGATATTATGATAAGCAACAGCACCACGATGCCTTAATCCCATGAATTTTAACAGTGCATTTGTCTTTCGTGGAAGACCAATTCCAGAACGTTGTAATTGGACTCGGAAAGCTCGTGGAGCGGACATGGCTATTCTTTCGATCGTAAACTTAACAATAATACAAGAAGTCAGTAAATAGTAAATACAGATTAATTATCAACACAACTACAGACTTCTTCTTCTTCTTCTTCTTAGTCGTCGCTCAAATTTTAAATGTTATGTCTTCTGCAAATAATCATCAAGTTTACATTTATTCCGTTCAATCTGTGTGAGCTTAAAGCACAAACGTTGATGCATTTAAATCCACAACTAGCACTTCCAGAACAACGTCGGTTTAGGGCTCATGAGCTTAACGCGTCTGTCAATATAATTAAAGACGCGTTTGTAACTATAAATATTGACTAAATTAGCGGAACTAAACGATCTTGACTGTAGTGTGATCATAGACCATTTTTTATACTCAATTATGCG
This sequence comes from Myxozyma vanderwaltii, assembly GCA_030556335.1. Classification (NCBI taxonomy): domain Eukaryota; kingdom Fungi; phylum Ascomycota; class Lipomycetes; order Lipomycetales; family Lipomycetaceae; genus Myxozyma; species Myxozyma vanderwaltii. The sequence continues at coordinate 82,030 of JAKTPV010000043.1, forward strand.
ATTAAATTGAACCGAAAATGCTACCATATGACAAAGAGATTTTACTCTCATCGCCAACAAAGCTCAAGAAGAACAATTCAACAAGTCCTACTCACAATCGACGGCATGCAAAACGTTCATGGCAAGCATGCGATGACAAGAGTAAACTTGAGATGTGCTTTGAGCATATTGACTCGAGCTTAGAGAGTGAACTATGTGAGTTCTGTTTTCCTTTGCGTCTGTTGTTGTTAATATTTTAGTAATACTTATGTCAATATCAGATTTACCAGCTATTTTGTTCATCGAGAAAATCTTCCTATCTCAGTTCCCTGAAGCATTCACTCCAAGTCCATATCAGCTCAAATACTTATTCACATTTGTAAGCAATCCTTTATTTGCAGGAATGGAAAAAAGCTCCAAAAAGCCAAACCTTGAGATACTACAGAATATAGCATCTTTAGCTGCGCTGAAACTTGAAATGCACTTTGAGCCTGATCCGTCGCTTGTACATACAGCAATTGCCCAAATATCGACTCGAATTTTGGAAAAAGTGATTGCTACAGGACTGCCGATTCGAATATTGGGCTTTTATGAGGTTTTTGCGGTTGACAGGGATGATTCAGTGATTCCTCTTCATCTACGAAATACGACAGGCAGAAGGCGAGGAACTCCCATGTCAAGGATAAATTACAACGAACATGTTGGTGACGATGATGACGACGACGAAGATGACGACGACGACGAAGCCAAAAAGGAATATATTGAGCCAGGATCCTCAAAGCAGCAAACTAAGAATTCCATGGAAAACATCAAAGAACGACTATTCAAGACTACAAAATTAAAAACATTATGGGAGAGCGCAGATCAAGATTTATTTCGAATTTTGGGATGGGGTTTCAAATGCTCTACCGCGTATGCTGTCGCTGCTGATGGAGGAATTACAAGTGAAGAGCCTGATCCCACAATGTCATTAGAATCACGTTGGCAGGCTGCCTATGCAGGTTTATTTTGGCTTATCAGCAAGATTCTTGAACGAGATTGGAAAGATCGGCTTGAAGAATCTAAAGGTAAGACGCGCAATTCCGATGAACGTAAATTGTCGTACTAACTGGTTTGCCAGAAGCGTCAGAACCGGACTTAATTTTCACCGATACTTTACTATATCGACTGCTTCTATTCAAGGACAGTGGCGAGTATAGTGTACGCTGGAAACACGCACTATCCGCAATTTTCTCAACAAACTATTCCAAAGCGAGCTCGCAATTTCAACCTCTATACTCCAAAGAAGTCAGTCGGAAAGCAAGTTCTCATACTTTCAGCCGTATGGAGCACGCAGTATTCAATGACGCGAAGAATTACCCGTTTGGGGAGTTCCAGTCTTTAAACATGCGAAAACGGATCTTAGGCCTTATGTATGATAATTTGGCATCAGTTACGAGGTTAATTAATCGGCCTGCATTTTTTATGGAACTTGCAACGTATTTCCGCAACACATCGTTATCAACTCTAGAGTATTTTCTTAACCCGCCTGAGCTGGAGAAAAACAGTAAAACAGAATACGTGTATTTATTTTGTGAAGCATTACTGCATCCATTAACTTCTTGCAAAATCATGCCGCAAAATTGGATCTTCGACTACAATAATGGCAGGTCATATATTTCACAGTTTTTGGAACTCGCTCCTAAACTTACAAATGGCCAAAGTGATATTGCATTGGCGGAGAGCACGGTAAAAGTTGCGGTCATAGTTGAGGTTTTGTTTCGGACATGGTTGAAAGTACGTCTGACAGCGACAGGTACGCGATCCAGAACACCTACGCCAGGCATGACAGTTATAGGTTCACGTCAAAGTCAGCTTGAATATACTGGCTCGAAGAGCTCTTCTGGGTTGTCATTGGTAGCCGGAAATGAAAATGAAACGAACGCCGGTCTGATCGAAGCACTAAACAAGGGTATTGCCAGTAGGCAAGAGTTAATGAACCGGGCAAGAAAGTCTGGTAAGGCTGAAGACGAGCGAAAGTGGAGACGCATGAACGATCTGCTCAGCAGGACTGAAATGCGGTTGGCTTTGATGCCTAAAAATGTTCCATAGACGCTTTTTATGACAGAAGATTATTGATTATGTCTGATTTAATTGCACAATCAATTACCCTTGGCTTCAGTGGCAAGAAAAGTCCAAAAGGCTGGTTCTTGAACGTGCGCCGTACGACCCACACCGCGCCAAAGCTCACAACCAATTTTTTCATACCGGGTCCCGCACAAGCATTGCTTACAGTTGTTGCTTGCCCTGGCTTATAGAATACGCCTTTATCTTCTCAGTTAGCTCAGCTCGTCATCAGAGGCCGAGGTCGTTAATAGAATTAGGTTTGAATTCAGGGGCCTAGGCGAGGTGACCCCAGCTTTCGCTTGTTGGCAGCTGCGAATATAAACTCACGAACATCACAAACGCGCAATGGGCGAATCGGCAATATGAAGAACTGCTGCTCTTCAGCGAGCAGAGACTCGGATTAGCAGTAATATAATCAGTGGCTGGCTGCCGGGATGCATGTCTCGAGCGCTGACGGCCGCATTGGGTAGCGCGCTGTTTTCGCGGTGGGTAATTCCCTGTCTTGCACACGGCCTGCTCCGAGGAAGATAAACAAGTGGCCTCTCCCGCACTCTCTCACTTTTTTTAGACGCTGCTGTCGCTGAATTGTGATTGATTGTTTTGCAGTATCTGCATGCAAATCTTAGAAGACATGGCTTCTTCCTCGCAGTCTAAGCGCGAGCGACTGTCGTCGAGCCCTATTTCGGTTCGCACATATAGAACAAAGCCAAAACCCGAGGAAGAATATCTATCTTCTTCTTCATCACATAAAGCCGGGAGAGCATCTGTTCTTATTGAATATTACGAACAATCATCATCGTCTACGGCACCCAAGGATCAGAAACCAAGCGTTCGTGTTCAGCTGCGCTCCAAAAAGAAGCCAAAAGGACAAATTGGGACCGATGACGGCGTTGTCGAAGTTGAATATGATGACCATGCTCTTTACGAAGCTGAACCCTCGTCAGCGGAACGTGGCAGTAAAGGCGGCAGACGTGAATCCCAGGACACAGTCTACACCGATGCTCGAGAACATATCTCGGCCTCTAATGCTCTTTCAGAATTAAAGTCCTTTCAGCCTCATAGTGACCCGACAGCAACCGATACCGAGATTTTGGACGCTGTAATTAGCAAAGTTATCCGTCGATTAATTATCCCGGAATTGAATACAATCAAACTGGCTACAAACGAATCTCCTTCAATGTCCTCAGCGAGCAGTCGTGATGCTAATGGCGCTCAACCTCCATCTACTGGTACGTCGGCGACCTCTCCTCCGATTACTAAAAGCTCTGATATGTCTCCAGTGGTCAAATCGTTCTCGCTCACCGATGTACCGCAGAGTGGGTTCATCACTGATTCAGAGCCTAGCCTACGTGAGTTAGAACGAGTACGCAGTGTATCTAAGGTCTATTCACCTTCTTCTGAGCATTCGCAAAAGAAGCTTCAGAGCACACGTTCATCAGTTCCTTCTAGTCGTCGATCTAGCGCGAGCTCTACACGCTTTCATCATAGCGCGCAACTCGAATCTGAAACTGCTAGCCATCAATCGTCTATGAGTGGACCGTATGTGCCAGAGAGTCTTAGTATTTCATCTATTGTAGACTCTCCCAGTTCTCGCATAAGTCGGACAGATATTAAAGGACTTGGGATATCCCCAAATGGGTTTCAATCACCATTACTCGCAAATGCAGATAATCCTTTGCCACTTGAGCCGGATTTAGAGGATATACCGACACTATCAAGGCATCAATCAAATAACTCCGAGAAGGCCTCACACTCCTCTCATCGCTCGTCTCGGAGACCATCTAAATTATCTACCTTGACTTCTTATTCTGTTGACCCTCACACATCTGCAGTTGCCTCGACTACGGTCTCGAGTGCTGCAGATGAAATATTGAGACCTGAGTCTTGGTCCACTACTTATGAGCGCGCGCCTGAACCTGTTGAGTATTCAGAAGCTGCATCGTATTATACTGCCCAAAGCGAAACCGATACTGTCAAAAAAAGTACGTGCAACAGCTACTGTAGTCGACTACGCATTTTCAATGACTAGATCTGAGACTAACAAAGTTCATGTATAGCATCCCTTAGGAGCAAACATAAATCGGGCTCTTTAGCTTTATCCAACAGAACAAGTTCGGGTCGCAATTTTTCTGGTTTCAGTTTTGCAAGTGGAATTCAAGATAATATTAACACGAATACTCGTCAAGAAGTTGATAGTAGTGAGGGGTACCTCGATCTCTCTGCAATGATGTCACCTGTTAGTCCGCGAGGGCATGACGCATTCGAGGAGAATGGTACTTTAGAATATCATATGGCAAGGTCTAAAGGAACGGGAGGGAAACAGGATGGCGATCACCCTGTTGAGAGTAGTTTTCAAGCTGCGAGGTATTATCCTAACGGCGCGGAGAGCTCTGCTACTTGGGTTCATCCCACGCAGCAACAATCTCTATTTGGGGATTTATCCGGACAGGATATGTCGAATGACTATATTGTTGCGTTACTCGATCGGGTAAGTAATCCTAATGCAAAATTAATAGGAAGAAACCCGATTAATAATCATTTTTACAGGTTTTGGCAAATGATGCCAACCGCTATCATCGTGATATGGAAATGCTTTCCGGTATCTCCTACCTTGTCCAAATGATGAATTACAACCACGACGAGTTACAATCGACGCAAAATGCGGTGTTGATGGAAGGTCAAAATACTGTTAATCAGATCAAAGATACGATTTCGCAAATGCAACGAACACCTAGAAGTCAAGTGGACACTCGCACTAATATGAAGAAAAATATTTTAAAGCGAGCTTTGAGTGGAGTGAGAACTAAAACTGATTTACAGCGCGTCGAAGATCTGTATGTGATGAATACTTTATATTTAGACTATATACTGACATCTTCTTGATTCGTTCAGGCTCATGGAAATTTTATCTCGAGTTGAACGATCTGATATTACTACCCATCGACAGCAAGTCCACCAACCTCCGTACGTTGAACGTCCTGAACTTCCTAATCAGAATGCTTTCCAAACAGCTTTGCACTATGAATCTCCTCACGATATGGTTAATCCGCCCATGTTTTACCATGATCAAGGATTGAATTATGGTTCTAACCATTTAACTCGAAGAACAGAGAAGGGGGTCTCGACTTTCCTGTCAGATCAACACCAGCCTAGTCGCTTAACAACTCCTCCTCCGCAAACATCCAGCGAATGGCATCAAACTCCACCACACCGCCATCGCAACGAGATTGGAGCCCGAAAGCAGCGACGGTCTCAGAAAGATGATAGTGATAGTAATTCACTTAGCAAGCGGGAAGCCGCCTTTCGAAACATGACACCACTCCAGCGAGAAAATGAACTTCGAAGACTTGAAAATGAACGAAAATGGAAAGAACTTGACCTCAAGACGCAAAAGAGAAGCCAAAAGGAAGATTCATCTGACAGAGACGCTCGCAATTCACGACGGGAAATAAGTGCTGCAGACTCACATGCTGAATCGTCTACGCGCTCGCATAAACAGAAGAAATCTGTGAATATGCCAGCTTCTGATACCTCGAATGAGTCGGAAGTAGTACCGTTGGATCCCGATGACGTTTATCGAAAATCTTCTGCTGAAGAAGCGAGATCTGCAAGACCAAAAATAAGACTAACGACAGCTTCTGGACACGAGACTAATCCTTCACAAGATACGTTTCAAGTCAGGAAATATCCCGTATTAAATCAGCCTGTTTCTGAGGAAGAGAAAGTACCACGTACATGGCTAGGTGTAAATGTTGGAAGTAAGTCGAGCACAAGTATCAATTTTGTTTTCTGGCTCTAATGGAAAATTTAGATCAACTTTCAAAACTATTTCGTGGCAAAGGGAAAGGAAAAGAAGGCATAGAAGACCCGACTCTCTATCCAGTGTCTCAACCGGAAAGTCAGTCGCCTTCACAACAATCCAAATTAGATAAAAGCGTGAAAGCTATGGAAGATCAATTTCGCGCTGTCAGAATCTCTAAAGCACCCAAAATTCATAATGATGAAATCCCAAAAATGCCAATGTCTCGTGATCCTCCAGGTCCACTAAAAGATATCTACCATAAACGGTCTGTCCGTCCACAAGGTATGTAAACAAAATGATAAGTGAACTGACTGTTCAGTCGTGGCTAATGGTGTCTAGGTGACGAGGCTTCAAATAAATATTCGATGGGTCATGGGAGTCGCGTCGCCAGTAGCGATACAGGAATCTCCCGTCAAGGGAACCGCAAGCCGTCAGGTCCTCGAGCGCCGCTCTTTGATACTAATAAAACTACACAAGAGGAATCATTAGTTGATGATTACGATTCGTCAATAGGAGTTTCAAAAATTGTCGAAGTTGAGAGTCAGCCTGCTCTATTTTCGTCCATGAGTAGGCCTTATGAGGCTGATGAGGACAGTTTGTGGATGAGCCAGGACACCGATTTTGGCGACAGGCCTGAGGGTATTAGAATTGTTTGATTAGAAAGATACGAGCCGTGTAGGAGATAGAGGTTGCTACTGGAATAAAAGTAAAATTTTTGTCTTTAGAGGCTAATATACATTAAAAGTTTTAAAATGTGCTAATTACTGTGTCATTGCAAGTGCTTGCTGAGCGATACGTCGTTTTACATCATTTTCGACCATCTCTCCGGAACTCTTATACTCCATACTAGCTTCATGCGCAGCAATAACGCGGTTTTCGCTGACTCCAACTTCGCAATATTCAAGCGCTTTAATCGCATTAGCATATCGAGAAATGGTTTCGCGTATGCTAGGAGATATGTATTCATTCTCGTCACTATAAATTTCCCACCCTGCTTCTTCTGCTAGTCTAGTAATACTAATTCCTTGTTCACCTAGCTGCTGGGTATGTTTCCGTAACCAAAGATATCCATTTACCCCCATTACAAGGTCAATACCGCCGGGAAGTTCAATTGTGTGAATTTTAGAGCGGATGATGAGGGAGGAGGGAATGGAGAAGAAGTAGCCGTTGCGAAGCTTTCCATAGCTGAGTGAACGAGTATGTAAAGACGCAGCGCCGTCTGTAAAAACAGCTTGAACTTCGGCCTACATAGTGAGATAATTGTTAGCTGCTGTAATCTTCAAGTCAAAAGAGAGAAGCCTTACGTTTAGTAAATCGCCTTCTTTTAGAAATACTCTCATTTGCAACTCATCAGACTCTGATTTACGTCTCTGGACACCGCCAGGTAAATTGACAGACCCAAGCATTAAAACAGCCGCCTGTTTCGCACCGATATCAACGTGCCAGCTACGAGTGCCAACGTCAATGATACGGCCAACGACGTGATCACCGACTTCAGGAACGTAGCGTCCGCGTAGAGGAGTGACAGATAATAATTTGTTTACACGGGTGATCGTACCGGCAACAGAAGAAAATGTGGAGGCACCAACTGAATAGGTTCCATGCCCTCTGCACGAAAAAGAAGTAGTAGCGTTAGCAGGAGTTTTCAAAGATGAAAATCGCGATAGTGCTCACCTCATCCACGTAGTATCCGCCGTGACGAGCTCGCCTGGAGTAACAATATGTCTACCTTTGACTACACCAGTGATCCTAGATTCTCCTTCATTTTCGGGATCAAGTGAGAAGAGAGCGGCATCTTCCTCGTCATCGTCGTCGTCTTCATCTTCGTCTTCATCTTCGTCTTCCACACTACTCATGTCTGGCATGTCGACATCTTCGTCCTTGCCGTCGACTTTTTTTCGCAGTGTCCGCGATGATTTGGCCTGATATGTGAGTCCAGAAGAGCTGAACAAGTCCTCCGAGGGGTGTATTGTAATGGTCGACATTTGTTCAACAGTATATACGTATTAAAATCCTACCTCTTGATTAAATTCATTGAATATATTTTCAGACCCTCCCCTGAATTTTGAAATCCTAATTAGCGTAGTAATTTCTTACATAACTGTAAAACTCATGGGTGTTGTACCCGATAAGATTTGGTGGTCCGAGGGGAGGGAGACCTGGGGGGAGCCCTTCGTCATCTCGACTCTTTCCTCTTCGTGCTGAAGATTGGTTCTTTTTTTTTGTATTCAATTGACAGTGTGAACAGTTATTCAGTATTTAATTGTATTTGAAAGCAGTTCTAAACAGGTTAAATAATGGCGCCTTCTCCGGATTATCCGCAGTTTAACAATAAGCCTATCGCTAAGAAGGTGCGCGACATCTACAAGGGCAGAATCGAGCAGTTCCTTAGCACAGGTCCTTACAAAGATCTTAATCTTCCTGCGTATGTCTGCTGTTTAATGAATTGCTAATGGTTGTGTCTAATTCATCACATAGCGTCCTCGACGAAGCGAGAACCTCCGACGAGGAGTATGTGCGCCTCGAAGTCTACTCTGTGCCCAACCAGGACCGACCCCACTTTGCTGAGGCCATGAAGGGCAAATTTCGCCCTGCTCGCAAGGGCGAGGCTTTTGGTCCCTCTTGGTCTACTCATTGGTTCCGTGTGACCATTCGTGTTCCTCAGTTCGAGCCTTGGACGAGCAACAAGGCGCTTGAGTGGCATTGGGAGAACCATAACGAGGGTCTCGTCTACTCTGAAGATGGCCTTCCTCTGCAGGGACTTACCGGTGACGACGAGCGTCCTCACTGGCCAATTCCAGAAGAGTTTCGCGATGGCAAGTGGCACGTATTCTACGTCGAAGCATCTTGCAATGGAATGTTCGGTAACGGTGATGGTGACCAGATCGCTCCGCCTGATCCCAACCGCTGGTTCGAGCTCTCCAACGCTGACCTCGTCGCTCCTTTCCACGAAGCCAGAGCGCTTTACCTTGATTTTGGCATTATTGCTGACGCAGCTCGTCAACTTGATCAGGATTCTTGGGAGAGTTATCTTGCTCTGAAGGTCTGTAACGATGTCATGAACGCGTTTGATCCTGAAGAGCCCTCGAGTGTTCTCAAGTGCCGTGAAATTACAAAGTCATATCTCGGTGATGCAATTGACTCTCCGGAAGTATACCAGTCTGGCCAAAAGGACTTTGTTTACTGCATTGGTCACTGTCATATTGGTATATCCCATGTTTTGTCGTTCTTTCCCACTGCACTGTCTTGATTAACACGTCGTTTAGATACCGCCTGGCTATGGCCCTACGCCGAGACTCGTCGTAAGACTGCCCGTTCCTGGGCGTCCCAGATTAACCTTATGCGTCGCTACCCCGAGCATCATTTTGCTTGCTCCCAGGCTCAGCAGTACAAATGGCTAAAGGCTGAGTACCCTGAGCTCTTTGAGGAGATCAAAAAAGAGGTCAAGAACGGCAAGTTTAACTATATTGGTGGTTCATGGATTGAGAACGATACAAATATGCCTTCAGGGGAGGCTCTTGTCCGACAAATGCTTCTCGGTCAGCGTTTCTTCGAGAGTAACTTTGGCGAGCGCTCAGTCACTTACTGGCTTCCCGATACCTTTGGATACTCTCCTCAGGTTCCCCAGGTCTGCCGCGGTGCCGGCATGTCGCGCTTCTTGACCCAAAAGCTTAGCTGGAACAATATCAATAACTTTCCCAACAGCACCTTTAACTGGGTTGCTCTCGACGGTAGTCAGGTTCTCTGCCATATGCCTCCTGCAAACACTTACACTTCGCGTGTCGAGTTCTCAGAAGTTGCTGGCTCGTTGAGAAACCACAAGAATCTCGAACAAGACCAGACTGGTCTTCTTGTCTTTGGTATCGGTGACGGTGGTGGTGGTCCTACTGCTGAGCATCTCGAGAAACTCCGTCGTTACCGTGGTCTTTCCGACACCGTTGGTCTTTTGCCCCGGGTTAAAATGGGCCACACTGCTGATGAGTATTTTGACAAGCTTGAAGAGTCGACTAAAAACGGAAAGGAGCTTGTGACCTGGGTTGGTGAGCTCTACTTTGAGCTTCATCGTGGTACCTACACGACTCAGAGTGATATCAAGAAGGGTAATCGTACATCTGAGATTCTACTTCATGATATCGAGTACTTTGCTACTCTCGCTACAACTACCAATCCCGACTACAAATATCCAACTGAGAGAATTGATGATCTTTGGGAGATTATCTGTCTTAACCAGTTCCATGATGTACTTCCTGGTTCCGCTATCGAGATGGTTTACGACGATGCTAAGAAGCTCTACGCCGAAGTCGCTGAGAAGGGTAATGCTCTCTTGCAGGAGGCTGCGGAGGCTCTCGGATTTACTTCGAACCCAACTACGTCTAACGCGGAGTTTGTTGGTGTTAGCTCATTGCCCTGGGCTAGGCAGGTCATCATGGAGGTTCCTAGCACCCTCGCTACTGGCAAGATAGTTTCCCAGAAGTCTTCAGATGAGAAACACTACGTTGTTCTTGAGACCGGTGTCAACAATCTTCTTCGTCCCGTTCAGGGAATCAAGGCCAATGCCGACAACAGTGTCTCGCTTACCGAGACCGCCGCCGACACTTATGTTCTTGAGAATAAGAAGATTAAAGTAACAATCACTGGTGGTATCATCACTGGTGTTTATGACAAAACTGAGGAGCGCGAGGTTCTTTCCGAGGGAGGAAAGGCTAACCGCTTTGTTCTCTTTGATGATAAGCCGCTTTATTTCCAGGCTTGGGATACCGAAGTTTACTCTCTTGATAAGTTCAAGTACCTTGACAATACAAAGGTGACTGTTGGAGAGACTGGACCTTTACGTGCATCTGTTATTGTCGAGATACAGATTTCTGAAAAGTCGTGGTTGAAGTCAACTATCTCTCTTGATGCCGCTATTACGCCCCAGGCCGCTTCTGCTGATCTCGGTCCTATCACTGCACTTTCGTACGTTGACATTGAGACCGAAGTTGAATGGCACGAGAACCACAAGTTTTTGAAGACCGAGTTTAACGTCGATGTTCACTGCGATACCGCAAACTACGAGACTCAATTCGGTCTTGTCAAGCGTCCTACCCACTACAACACTTCATGGGATGTCGCCAAATTTGAAGTTTGCTGTCATAAGTGGGCTGATTTGTCTGAGTCTACTTACGGTGTTACTATTATGAACGACTGCAAGTACGGATTTGCCATTCATGGTAATACCATGCGTCTCAGTTTATTGCGCTCGCCTAAGGCTCCTGATGGACATGCTGATATGGGTCACCATGTCATGAAGTATGCCATCTTGCCTCATTCTGGGCCTATGAACTCTGATGTTGTTCGCGCTTCGTATAACTACAACTATCCTATTCGTCCGTACTTCATTGAGCGTAAGATTGTTCAGTGCGCGGAGAACCTTCTTGGATCGTTCACTATCGAGGGGCCGTCCAATATCATCATCTCGAACGTCAAGCGTGCTGAAGATGATATCGACGTCAGCCGCGGGCATTTGCCCGTCAGGGAGGGTAAGAATTTGATTATTCGAGTATACGATAGTATTGGAGGTAAGACAAAGGGAGTTCTTACTACCAACTTGCCCATCAAGCGAGCCACTTGGGCGAATTTACTTGAAGACGAAAAGGATGAGATTGAGATTCAGACTTTGAAGATCAACAGACGCAGTGTTACTAGAATCCCTATTTCTCTGCGTGCGTTTGAAGTCTCTACTCTTAAGTTGGAGCTTCAGTAGTTGGTTTTAGCTATAGTGTTGGTTGCTTTACAGTTGCTTTACAGTTGCTGTTTGCACTGTTCGAATATGTTAATTTTTGGTCGTAATGGGGAGGGGGTGGGGGTTCCAAGGCTGCTATAAATTTTGAAGTTGCTAAGTTTTTCTTTTTGGTGAAAAAAAAGTGATGTGATTGCGTGAAGGATTGTCCGTGTAGGGATTTTAGTATTCAGCTATATTTGTAATTTTTATATTACTATTTTATTGCAAGACCCACATTTTTATAAAACCAGAGCAGTAATAAGTCAACCTAATATACAAAAACGCAACAAATTCTCAAGTACTTCAACGTCCCTTCCCATTATTGCTAAAACAGAGAAAAACAAAGAAGCATATTTTCAGGCTCTCGACCGGGGATTATTTAGCCCAGCTGATAATTTCTCTTCCTCCATTCTTTTTGACGCATCGACGGTAGCAGGACTCATAGGTTCCATGATGATAACACTTCTGTTGATATAAATCAACGGGGTAGCAGCGACTCCTCTAAATTGACCACGAACTCTAGGATCTTGCGTAGCAACTACATATCGATGTTTATTCTTTCCCTTGACGTTGACGACGGCGTTGAGGCATTCTGCTTGTGATAGTGGAGTATCGAGATGATTGCAGCGACGACGCTCGAATGATTTAGCGACTTCAATTGCTTCTTTAGCATCTGGACCTCTGTCGTAAAGTGATTTAATGCAGCATTGTGTAATCACTACGCAAACACCAGTTAGTAATTAATACACCGATAATTCATTACTATCCAGCTAGCCGCGGACCATATGGAAATCTAGAGATTTAAAAATAATTTAAGTAGACTTACTTGGTTTAGTAGTGCCTTGAACTACACCTTCCAACGCCTTTGATAAATTCATTTTATATTTCGTAGCATCATAAACAATATCTCCGTCAACTAGAATATAACCAGCGTAAGTAAAACTGCAAGATATAAACAAAAAAGAAGAGAAAGAGGAAAAGAAAAATTAGTTACCTAAAATTTGATATGGCTGTCGAAATTGAAAATTGCGATTATAAATTGCCATCTGCTTTCTGTAATTCTTTGATCTTTTCTGACGCATTTTTGTCGATTTATATACGTATATTAATATGAGAATATATATAATCTGTATATACGGAACACTTCAATACAAGTAAATCAAAGACTTTATAACCAGACAAGAAAAGAGAGAAAACCAAATATTTGGGAGAGAAAGAATTAAGTTTTTAAACTTCTTAACAGTTGGGACTTGTAATTAAATATTTTTTTTTGGGAAGTGCGGCGGGCCAAATTTTTTTTTTGTAATATTCGCTGTTTCGAGTAGTTTTCCATAAACGAAAACAAAAACCAATGGCGAAATCACAGTTAAAACAGCTTAAAGAACGGCTAAAAACTAATGGGTTCACTGGTCAAACGAATACAAAGAAGCAAAAGAGAGGAAGAGTTCCAGCTGCGTCGAGAGAGGATAAAGATAATCTTCTTGCATCGATTCGAGATGAATTTAATCCTTTCGAAGTGAAAACTACAAAGCAGAAACACGGTGATATTCTAGGAAGAAAAGTTCAAGGAGCGACTGGAAGACCAGGTTTGAGTAAGCAGATTGGTGAAGAAAACGTGAGTATTCAAACCAAGTTGTAGTATTTAACTCTACAATTGCTTTCTATGCATTAAAGAGATAAGATTACTGACTAGCTTTTTGTTTTTTTCACAGCGTCGAAAAACTTTGCAAAAGGAACTTGAACGGAAAAACAAAGTAGGATCAGTTGTTGATCGTAGATTCGGTGAACATGATCCAAATATGACTGCAGAAGAGCGAATGTTGGAACGATTTACTCGCGAAAGACAATCGAGATCTTCACGTTCTTCCTCTTTATACAACCTTGAAGACGACGATTACGCTGAGGAAGGAGGATTGACACATTTTGGTCAATCTCTTTCACTTGATGATGAAGCTACTCTTGGTGATGCTAACGGTGGATTTAAGCGACGCGGCATGGATTCAGATGACGAAGACCAGCCTGAACGTAAAAAAACCAAGAATGAAGTCATGAAAGAAGTCATTGCAAAATCAAAAATGTACAAACACGAGCGTCAAAAAGCCAAAGAGGAAGATTTAGATGAGATTGCCGAGCTGGATGGAGATATGGACGATCTCAGATCACTCCTATTCAACTCAGCACCACAGCCGTCGCAAAAGGCAGAGCCGGCTCCGGAGAGGGATGTCGAATACGACGAAGCTGTTCGTGAGCTTGGATTTGATCGTCGCGCGCAACCCAGTGATCGTACTAAAACACCAGAGGAATTGGCAGAGGAGCGAGCTAAACAGCTTAAAGAACTCGAAGACCAACGTTTGCGAAGAATGAGAGGCGAAATTGGTGATGAAAATGATGACGGAAAGACTAGACGCATACCTGACGCTGACGATATTGAAGATGATTTTGAACTTGACGATGCAGCTGACTTTGGATTCGGTAAGGGTCTTGGTGATTCTGAGGGTGAGAGTGAAAATGAGGAAGAGGAAGATTATGAAGCTGCCGACAGCGATGACGAGGCTGCACCGAGAGCAAAAGCAACGAAAAGAATATCTACATCTACTAATGCCACTCCTCTCTCCGGACGACGAGGAAAACCTCTTACTGAATTATCCGAAGAAGATCTCAAATCTGGTCTCAAATTCACTTATGACTGTCCTTCATCATATGATGAGCTGTTAGCAATTTTTGAAGCCCATGAACTTGATAAGCAGATTGTTATTATTGATCGAATTATGACACTTTATCACCCAGGCCTTGCTGCTGGAAACAAAGAGAAACTAATGGTATGATAGTGTTGAGTAGATTTTTTGATTAATAAGATCTCTCGTCTAACAGTCTATACAGAAATTTGGACCTCTTTTGATTGAGCATGCAGCAAACTTGGCTGACGATACCTATAATATCTCTAACGAATCATTCAACAAGCTCGTAACTAAGATTTTCGATCTTACTCAGTCATATCCCGATGAAATGTCAGAAGGATTCCGACATCTATTACAGATTGCTAGACAGCGACTACAGACGGCAATCACCCAATCAGAAGAGAGTGATTATCCCCTTCCATCTGACATGATGCCTTTTATTCTTATTGGAATGATTTTCTCGACTTCAGATTATTTCCATTTAGTTGCTACTCCTGCCATGCTATTAATCGGCCAACACTTGGCTCAGTTTCCAGTTACTACTTTAGGCGATTATGCCTCTGCGAGTCTTTTAGCGAGACTGTCTTTAAAATATCAGACCTTATCAAAGAGATATGTGCCCGAAGCTGTTAATTATCTCAATCAGTCGATCTTCTCATTCATTCAAAAGTCTTCTGCGCCTGAAGGATTCCCCCTTCCTGAGAATCCTACTAAAGCTGTAATTGAAGGTACAAGCAAAGGAATATCTTTACGTAATCTTAAGATTTCAGATATCATGACCGATACCTCGATGGCAAACATTACTACGCCAGCGGAAAAGCAACTTGCTTTATCAATTTTCAAAGCTGATTTAGATACTTTAACAGAATTTGCATCTATGTGGAAAGGAAAGGAAGCTTACAAGGAAATCTTCACTCCGCCTTTAGAGTTACTTGAAGCATTACGTACTGAGATTGCTGGATCAAAGAAAAAATCAGTTAGTTTGGGTTTGATTAGGGACAAGGTCAACGAAACTTCAGAACAACTTTGCAGATTAATCAACTTACAAACCCTTACTCGCAAACCTTTAATGATGCAACAACACAAGCCTATTCCTATTCCTACTTACGCACCCAAATTTGAAGAGAACTACTCAGTCGACAAGAAATCTTATGATCCTAATGTTCAACGACAAGAAATCAGTAAACTCAGAGCACAAGTCAAGAGTGAGCGTAAGGGAGCTTTACGGGAATTACGAAAGGACAATGCATTTATTTCAAGGGAGAAACTGGCTGCGAAGAAAAAGAAAGACGCAGATTATCATTCTATGCTTGCGAGATTGGAGAGAAGTGTGGGCTCGGAAAATTAAAAGTTATGGTATGCATCTTTATTTTTTCTTTCTTCTCAAGGTAGATTTTGTATGTACAATATGCAATGCAATTAATTTTAAATTTTTGTGATATTTTTGTGCTTATTCAAGTATCCAAATTACAAAGGAAAAACAAAAAAAAAGAAAAACCTTATCCGATATTATACAATACGATCAGTAGCGTTGATATGCACTATCGCAGTTGAGGAACTACGTCCAGTAATGTTACTTCCCGATACTCAGGACGCCCTTTACCAAATACATTCCAAAATCTTTATGAAAGCTGTTAGGTACCAGCAAAACTGAAAATAAGTAGAAAAGCAATAAAGAAAAATCGTACCTTAATGTCTCATCTCCTGCACCAGAAACAATTGTCTGACCATCTGGACTCATCGCTAAATATAATACACGACATGTATGCCCTGTAAGAGCAGTTACCTGTCGCATAGATGGGTATTTCCAAACTGCAATCTGGTGTTGTGAGTACCCGTGAGCAGAGACTACTTCATTTGAATTTTTTGACCATATCAAATTACAAATCTGACTTCCAGTGTCAATTTCATTAATTTGTCGTTCTGTCATTGTATTCCAGAATTTGATTCTTTGATCGGCTGTACCGCCACCTGATGCTAAAATCCCTCGTTGATGAGGACTCCAGGCAATAGCTTTTACAGCTGCAACATGATCTGTAAATTTTAGCAAAGGGGAATCACTCGTACTGTTCCATACAAATAATTTATTGTCGTTACCACCCGATGCAAGTTTGTCATCTTCCAAGCTCCATTTTAAACCGCAAATTTCCTGTTTATGACCAGTCAAACGACGAAAATATGATCCAGACTCGCGAACATCACGCAGAAGAATGGATTTATCTCTACTGCCAGATGATAAGATGTGACCATGCCATGCAAGTGAACCAGCCCTTGAAGTATGCCCAAGCATTGTACGCAACTTTCGCTCTGCCTCTGCATCCCAGATTTGTACGACTCCCCGATGTGTACCGACAGCTAGATATTTTCCTTCCTGCAGCCACGACACGGAGGTCACTACATCATCATCTGGTAATTGGCAAAGCTTGCTAACACTGCCGCTAACAGCATTCCATAGGTATACCGATCTAGAGAGACCGACTCCTAGTATATTGGACGATGACCAATCCACAAGATTTAGATAAAAATCATCAGCAAGTTCGGGAGCGTCAAGGACTCTAAAAGGCACTTTTGATATTGAACGTAGTTGTTTTCTTGGAGATAGAAGTAATTTCTGAGATCGGAAACGCACTGGTGATAAAGAGAATGCTTCATTTTCGACATCTAATGTGGCACCGTTAATTTGTTTTGTGGGTGTTTTGCGTGCAGACGGTGACATAAATGTGAATAAGTTTTTGGAAGGTGTAGATGGAGCAGAAGGATGTGACCTTGGGGGAGTAACAGATCCACTATTTGAATGTTCTGTATGAACAGGGGGAGGAGTGCGGCCAGTACCGCTTGAAGGTACCTCATCGCCAAAAAGTTCAGATCGTAAAACATCTGTAAATGTCCGATTTGCTTCTTCAACTAGAGAGAAACAGTCAGAATGCCATTCCGTTATTATCATAAAAACAACCTGTATCTTTGCAAAAGTACGTACTTCGTTGTATATCAAGCTCGTTTTCGCTCAATCGTGGTGGAGCTCGTTCATCAGTTGTCGAGTTCTCAGGCTTTAAACTGAATCCCGCTTGAAGATTCACGCTCTCTCGGTTCGGTATATATCTAAAACAGTCATATACAAGTTAGTGATATAGTAAAAGACAACTGCATTAATACTCTGTCTGGGTCCAAATACCGATCACCATAAGATATACGGATGCGTTTCCTCTGTGGGGAAATATTCAATCGCTCAATGCCTCCCGGAGTAAAATCCGGCAGCGATTGATGGCTGCCCTCTTCCGACGGCATCTTTATAACAAATAGAGTACAGTAAGCATTTAATGTGTGTTCGCCAAAAAAGAAAGAAAAGAAAAGAAAAGAAGATTTAAAAAACAAAAGGTTGATATTTAAGTAAGAGTATTTTAAACAAGGACCAAGTGCTGGCTGATGCGATTGATGGTTTGCTACCAAAGCAAGCCTCACCATCTCCAGCCTGTCGCTTCTACGCCACGAGTTTAGAACAAGAATAGAATGAAAATATAGCAAACATGATATGGGAAATTTATGGCTATTCTACGGCTTTTGAATGGTACAATTGTACTGCTTTTCTTGCGAATTGCAGTACAAGAATCACCATCAAATGCAAGTACCAAACCCGCACTACTGACAAATAGTACAATACCCTCAATGTTTACAACAATCTGGAGATAAGCACTGATATTTGCATCGTGTGCGCGGTAATACCAAATTCGGAATATAGTGTAGTTTGAACCATTTCCTTTCCCTTCTTGATTCTGTTCTTCTTCTCATGGTTACTAGGATGTCTCGAGCAAAGGCATACGCATCTGGTATGTGGTTTCTCTTGGCTGTGCTTTGTTAGCAATTGACTGATTTGTCATATAGACTTCATCTCCTTCGTCAACAGTTCGCCTACTCCGTACCATGTCGTTGAAAATGCGAAGAAGTTGTTGCTGAATGCTGGATTTATCGAGCTTAAGGAGCGTGATTCGTGGGTAGGAGCTGTCGAGAAGGGAAAGAAATACTTCCTTACTCGCAATGGCAGCAGTATCATTGCTTTCGGCGTGGGAAAGAACTGGGCACCAGGCAATGGCATTGCCATTGTTGGCTCTCACACTGATAGTCCAACTCTTCGGTTCGTACTATTGTTAATGCGTTGTTGAATGCAACTCTGACTTATGGTATCATCCAGACTGAAGCCTGTCTCTAAGAAGGGCGCTGAAGGCTATTTGCAGGTTGGCGTCGAGCTTTACGGTGGTGGTCTTTGGTTCGTCATTGAATGATTAAATCCACATACAGCATCTTTAATAATAATCTTTACTCTAGGCACACTTGGTTTGATCGTGATCTTAGTGTCGCCGGCCGCGTTTATGTCAAGACTCCAGAAGGCGACCACGTTCCTAAGCTCATCAAGATCAACAAGCCCAGTAAGTGATGTATTGATTCACATCTGGCCTTATTTCAAGCTAATAACGTGAACTACAACTTTTTCAAGTTCTGAGAATTCCTACACTCGCAATTCATCTCGACTCTGACGTCCGCGTTAAATTTGAATTTAACAAGGAAACTCATCTTCTCCCTATTGCCGGCCTTGCTGCCGAGATGATCAATAAGTGCGACGACGAAGTTCCTGTTACTTCCGAGGAAGAGAAGAGTGACGAATTTATGCCTTTTTCAACCATGACTTCCCGTCATCAGCCCAAATTGATCTGGATGATTGCTGAAGCCTGCGATGTACCTATTAGCTACGTTCGTGATTTCGAGCTTATTCTTTACGACACTCAGCCCTCAACATTCGGAGGCCTGTCGGATGAGCTTATTTACTCTCAGCGATTAGACAATCAGGTATGCATTACAATACGCGCAGGTATCCGAGATTTTGCTAATACTGATCGCAGATGATGACTTACTGTGCTATTCGTGGAATGATCGACTCGGTTGCTGAGGAAGATGCTCTTGATGGAGATTCGACCATCCGGTTGATCTCATGCTTTGATCACGAAGAAATTGGTTCCGAGAGTGCTCAGGGAGCTCGATCTAACTTTTTGCCTTCTGTGTAAGTTTAGTGAAGCGATTTTTTTATGTGCTGATTAGCTAACCACGTTAAATTTTATATATAGTGTTAAGCGACTTTCAGGACTTTCCGGAATTGCTGCCGCCGAAGCTGGTGAATCATACTACGAGCAGACCTGCGCAAAGTCCTTCCTTCTTTCCGCCGATATGGCTCATGCCGTTCATCCCAATTATGCATACAAGTACGAAGCCGACCACCGCCCGGAGATGAATAAGGGCCCGGTCATTAAGGTCAATGCCAACCAGCGCTACTCTACTAACTCTCCCGGAATCATACTCCTTGAAGAAATTGCCAGAATCAACAAAGTTCCTCTACAAATGTTCGTTGTTCGCAACGACTCTTCGTGTGGATCTACTATTGGACCTGCTCTTGCTTCATTGTTGGGAACGCGCACTCTTGATCTTGGAAATCCCCAGTTATCGATGCACTCTATTCGTGAGACAGGTGGTACCGCTGATGTCGAGTATGCTGCTGACCTTTTCTCTTCGTACTTTAATAATTACGATGAGCTTAACGGAAAGATTTTGGTTGAGTAAAGCGGTGTAATCTGGTGGAGTTATTGCAGTCTTGTTTGGTCGTGGTTTGATATGCTTTGGAATCTGTTTATATAAATATTAGTAGAGCTTTTTTTGCAGTAGAATAGTGATTTAAAACTTCTTTATTGTCAATCCATCCGCTGTGTTGAATAGTTAGCATGGTTTGAAGTACAACCACCTTATGCTTACTTAGGCTTCGCCATGAACTTGATCCAGATAATCACTAGCATAAACTGTTAATATCATTAAAGTGACAAAATTAATATCGACTGTCTGATTCGAATATCAACTTGACAGTTAATTGGTATATAAAAATGACTTAGTTGCTTAAACAAAAGCTTTCTAGCTATTACAAATAATGTCACCCTCGCATCAACTACGATACAAAGTGATCCGTCAGTACAAACAGCTTTTGTACATGGGTCGAGAATACCCGTATGTTTTCTTTCCTTATGTGACTAACAGTATATCAACTGATCTCTCATTTACTTTTTGATGATATAGACGAGGATATGAGTTCTTCCAAAAAAAATTGCATTCCGGGTTCATGAGGAATGCAGATATCAAAGATGAAGCGCAGATTGAGCAAAAGCTTAAGTTTGCAGAATTTATTGAAAAAGGTAATGCTAGTTCCAGCTTCTTATTTGTCCTTATTTGTCCTTTAATTCTGTTAATATGACTGAGAAATGAGTTGGCTGATTGTTTTATAACTTTGCTACAGAAATCGCTGCTCTGTATCATGTGCGGAAGTATCGAGCAATGAAGAGTCGCTATTATGACGAGAAGTTGTAGCGAGAGGAATTGATTCACTTTGGGTCACTGACTTCTTTAAATTGAACCAGGATATTCTATCGTATGATAGTATATAGAAAATGATATTAAGTGCATCTATGGATGACCAGATGCTTGTTTGGTAAACGTGATTTAGGTCTATTGAAAGCTACTCCGGTTCCCGTAAATACAAAGATTTATATACAATATACCTAATATTATCTGTAAAGTAAACACTTTTATTAAATCCTTTGCTAGCGCAGATGTACATATATACATGTCACATTGTTTTGATCCATCGCATTTATGTGACTAAAGTTGTGACACAATCACATAATATGTGATTTGAACAAAGAATCATCTCTCGAGTCGCACTAGCAAAGTTGAGTGTCTCAATCAACATCAGCCTTGAAATCCATCAACCGTAAACAATATTAAGCTGGTGAGCATTCATTTACAATATTCTCTCTTTTATAACTTGTAAAGAGGAGTATTTGGGCTAGTTTGATTAATACTGACAAATCCTGCGCAGAATTCAATCAATCAATGCCTCCACCGTTACTCAAAATCCTCCTCTTCTCGTCCTGAATTTTTCCTGTGACGCCTATCTTATCTTCGTCCTACTGATTATTTTCTTGTTTTGCTATATACTTATAAATATATATACATACTCAATTATATATGGTGTCGACGAATCACTGGCAAAACCAGATCCAACTGGCTCAGACCTCGCGGCAGAGCAGCTCTCCACATCACCATGCTCGAGCGGCGGCAACAATCTCTCGAGGCGGAACTGCCACGGCATCGGGCATGACTGACCTTTTATTTTCTGGCAATGGGAGCACTCCGTTGTCGACTGGTGTTTCGTTCAAATCGTACGGCGTCTCGCATGCCAGAGTCGAATCCGCAGACATCGACGGCCCTGCTCTTCCCGCCGAGGAAGTCAACGACCATCGTCAAGACTGGTCCGCGCTCGACATGGGCGGCCAGGGGCTTCGTAACATCAACGTTTCCTTGTTCAACTACCAATTCCTTGATAAACTTTACATCAATCATAACAGACTCTCTTCTATTCCTGGCATGATTCGCAATCTGTGCCAGCTGTCAGTACTCGATCTCAGCGGTAATATGCTGAGCTCTCTGCCTCCTGAGATTGGGTTGCTTCGCAGTTTGAGGATGCTATTAATCATCGACAACAACATTACAACACTACCTTCTGAGATGGGTATGCTTTATAAGTTAGAGGTGCTCGGAATCGAAGGAAATCCACTGCCGGATTCAGTGAAATCGCTCATGTCTCGCGAGGGAACTAGAGCTGTTATTGTTGATCTTCGGGACAACAGTCCAGGTAATTTTTGTCTTTTTTTTTTTTTTTTTTTTCTTCTTCTTTACCTCCCGTTGTGTTGATGATTGCTAATAACTCTGATGTAGCCCCACCTCCTCCAGCGGACAGAGATTGGATAGAGCTAGATGAAGAAGCTCAAAACCACAAAGATGAAGTCTTTTCGGTTGTATCTTACAATATTCTTTGCGATCGATACACTGGAATTTATGGTTACTGCCCTTCATGGGCGCTTAACTGGGAGTACCGTAAAAATCGCCTTCAGGAAGAGCTTCTCCGATACAGTGCAGACGTCTTTTGTCTACAAGAAGTCGATGGAGAAACATATGAAGACTTTTTGACACCTTTACTGAAAGATTATGAAGGATACTATTGGCCCAAGACTAGAGTTAAGACTATGGGAGATAAAGAGCGGAGGAAAGTTGATGGATGTGCGATTTTCTGCAAAAAGTCTGTTTTTAAAGTCATGGACAAGCAGTCTATTGAGTACAATCAGGCAGCACTCAAGCTGCTGTGGGAGAATGAGACAATCAGCAAGTTCCCTGATATTTATAATCGGATATCTACACGGGATAATGTTGCTATTGTTCTGTTCCTTGAGCATGTCAAGACTGGAAACCGACTGATTGTTGGAAACACACATCTTCACTGGGATCCAGTGCAGACGGATGTGAAGCTTGTGCAGGTCGGATTACTGATGAGCGAACTTCGGGAGATGGGAAACAAGTTTGCAAAGATGAAGTCGTCGGATGAGCACAAGAGTACATACAACTCAGCGGCGCAGATTCCTATGGTTGTGTGTGGAGACTATAATTCTACCGTTGACAGTGGAGTGTATGAACTGATCACACACGGCGAAGTGCAGGGAGACCACAATGATATGCAGGGCTTCAAGTACGGTAAGTTTACGGCAGATGGAATCCATCATCCGTTCACGCTAAAATCTGCGTACTCCAATATCGGGGAGCTTACGTTTACGAACTGCACGCCGACATTCACAGAGTCGATTGATTATATATGGTATTCTGCCAACAGCCTGTCGGTGACTGGGCTGCTGGGTGAGCCGGACAAGGAATACATGTCGAAGGTGATTGGGTTTCCGAACGCGCACTTCATATCAGAGTGAGTATTGCTACTGCCGACTGGTTTGACGCGGGCGGGGAATAATGCTAACATGGGTTTATCTAGCCACATCTCGCTGATGTCGGAGATGCAGTTTAAAAAGTCGTAGGCGCACGTAGAGATGTTATCAAGAGGGTGGGGTTTTGTGTTGTGAAATACAGTGTTTTGCAATTTGCGTGTTGTTGCCGAAAGCAGCAAGTCTGTAAAGCATCAAACTTGGCGAGCCGAGGTGATTGGCGCTGGGAGTCACGGGTTAGGGTGACCTGAGTGGTTCGAATCACCTCCGCAGCGAGGGCATCGTAGCAGCAATTATCATCAGCACGAGACTCTTGCAAGGGCAGCACGCAATACAAACAGATCAGTGTTATTAGACGTCGTAATTTATAAAGAAATATGGGATTGCCTTCAGTGCCTGCGAACGAGGCGGCAATTCTGCAGAAACTCATCGCGGTGAGAGAAAAGCTCACGGCAATAAAGCAGGACCGCTCCACGTACGCGTTCTTCCCCCCTCCCTTCGAGTGAGAATATGCAGTACGTGCTGCTGCTAACTACAATTGCGCAACAGATATATAAAGTCCAGTGATATCAGCGGAATGTACGACCAGATCATTGCAGAAGTTCGCAAGATCAACCACATCCGCGAAACACCGGGCCTTCAGGATGAGCAGAACAGAGGTAATATCAAACAACAGCACCCTCGCTTTAAACACACAGCTTGCTGATCCCGCTTTTATTATTTCTTAGTTGATGTTGTTCTCGACGACGTCTTCCAATTGCTTTCACTCTGCCTTCTCACCGTCGGGCTCACGCGCACAGCTCCGGCGACATACGCATCGCTCACCACTGTCAAGGTCAGTAGTCCCGCTATCTCCGCTTGCTCATTGCCGCGCTCTAACACCGCTTCTGCAGCGTTTGCTCGACCACCTCCACGAAAGCAGAGTCTACTCGGAAGCAGACCTCAAACCCATACAAAGTCGCTTGACTGAGATCACTGGCATCATTGAGCGCGATGCTCCAACAGAGTCCCCGGAGGTCATCCAGCTTGTCAAAGCAAAGCTCAGCGTCTGTGGTACGTTATTTAGCTCTTTTTTTTTTGGTCTGATTGGACTCCTAATGTAATTACAGAACAATTACTGAAAGAGCTTTTCGAGTCGCTGGCAGTTATATCACCGGAGTAAGTTTAAACTCCGTCTCCGCCGTCAGGGATGACATCTTGCGATATATTATGCTGACCTTTTTTCCTCTCACTCCTATACTAGGCTCACCTCGATTTTGCAAAGACTTGTTTCTATTCGGCGACAGATTGTGTCTGTCGGATCTATGCCAAAACTACATGTTGCTGAGCTCAAGAAGCTCCAGGAAGAAATACGACTGATTGAAAATACTAGAGTAGACGGAAACTTCCTCTCCCCGGATGGAAATATCCCCGAGGGTCAGAACGTGCTTGCAGCTTTACTTGAAGAGTGTCATAACGTTCTCAACGATTTCTTTGCCCGAAAAGATTTAGTTGCCGATAGTCTGCGCCCATTATACGATCAACTCGTGGAAATGAAAAATCAGCTGGAGAATATGATGCTGACTCACCGGTGGACATTAAGAGAGACCGATTTGTATAACTACCAACAAAAATTACAGTCGATTGATGATATGCGGGTGAA
Organism: Myxozyma vanderwaltii; assembly: GCA_030556335.1. Taxonomy (NCBI): domain Eukaryota; kingdom Fungi; phylum Ascomycota; class Lipomycetes; order Lipomycetales; family Lipomycetaceae; genus Myxozyma; species Myxozyma vanderwaltii. The sequence continues at coordinate 106,853 of JAKTPV010000043.1, forward strand.
AGGAGCATTTCTTGATGAGGAGGGAAATGCCCCTGATGGCCAAGCTGTAAGAAAATACGCGGGTAACTAGGCTTTTATATGAAGAGGCATAATCTAACCGGTATTTGTGTCTAGGTTTTGCTATATCTTTTACGGCGGTGCTATGCCTTAATATATCGATTGCTAGTATCAAGTGAACCAGTATCAGAAGCATTGATGCCTGTGCAGAATCAATTGAGCACGGTTCGAAAGTGTCTTATGGAAGTCAAGCGTATGGGTGGATTGTCATCCACGCGAGAACTATACCCATATCAAATGAAACTTGCATCGATTGACAATTTACGGGTAGATGGAAAGTTTATGATTGGAAATGCGATTCCAGAGGGTCAAGGTTTGCTCAATGCTCTTTTAGCTGAGGTGAGTTTGCTATCCTACTATCATTTCTTTATTTATAATGAGCAGCAAAGACCTGACTATGCCATTACAGTGCTTTGATCTCTGCCATGAACTAAGGGTAGAAATGGAAGAACAGGCCGATGAATAGGCGTATATTTCTATTTTTTTTTTGTTTTTCTCTGGGCAGATTTGAAGGGCGTGGATAGTGCAACAGTAGGATGAGGAGGAGGAGTTTTTACTTTTTCTTCATTTGGTACATTCAAGCCTTGAGTATATTATAATATCTATATTATCATTGTTGTTTATAATTATAATGTGGGTTTTTTTTTGCATGATTTTTCCTCATCAGCTGTTTCAAAGGATTTCTCTCTCTTTCTCTCTCTTTCTCTCTCTCTCTCTCTTCTTGCTCTCCACTCCTCTTCTCATCGAAAGGAAAAAAAATAAGAAAAGAGAAACTGGAAAGGTTATTATAAAATAATGAGAACGGTGCAGATGAGTTACAAGTAAACTTGACTGTAAAGATGAAACTTACCCCGGGACAAAATCGTGCTGATCAAAAACATTAGACCGGGTAAACCCTTCCCCACCGCTCTCTTAGTCCTTGTTTGCTTTGAGTCTCTAGTTTCTTCAGTTGATTCTACTCTATTTTGTGTTTTCCGTTGCTTATTTTCTATTTTTATTTTATATTCTGAAAGAAGAGGTTTACAAGTAGTGTAGAGAGAATAAAGTTATACAGAAAACACAACAACCCCCCTTATACGGCTGGCCAACAGAGGGACTGTAAGTATGGCAGAAGAAGAAGATGCGGAGAGCACGCGTGGTATTGCGTCGTCGGAGGTTTTGCAGAATGGGCACGATGCCGGTTCAGACGATTCAGAGAAAAGCACGAATGGCGTGAATGCAGGCGAAGAAGAATATGAAGAAGAATATGAAGAACAAGATACGCCTTCGTCATCGCGCGTGTCGACGGAGGAAGCAAAAGAAGACGCGACTTTGAGGAAAGAGACGGCTGATAAAATAGCTGCTCTTACTATTGAGCATGAAAAGGAGAAGGAAAAAATATTAAATGAGAAGAATGAGTTATCTGCCAAACTCGAGGTCGCGGAAAAAGCGAAATCAGAAGCGGAAAGTCAGTATAAAAACTTGCTGGGAAAAGTCTCGCATATCCGAAGCACTTTGGGCGATCGATTGAAGAGTGACTCGGTATGATTTATCTTGACTGTTAGGAGAGTGGTTTGATTCTAATTATACTGTTGTACTAGGTCGAGATATCGCGACAAAAAACACATATTGACTATCTCGAGCAAAAAAATAAGGCTCTGTCAGAAACAATAACTTCACTCCAACAAGAAGTCATAACTGCCTCCGAGGAATCCGATAAACTTTCTAAAGAATTGGCTGGCATTCGGCAATCAGCTATAGCATCTCAAGATGTACTTTCTCGTGAACGAAACGATCTTATTGCTCGCGAACAGAGATTAAAAGCAGAACTTATTGAAGCTAAAAGATCAGCTGAAGATTGGGAACTTATTGCTCAAGAAGAGAAAACTATGCGAACAGCGACTTCAGAGCGTGCTGCTGAGCTTGAAGAACAATGCCGAAATCATAAATCAGACTACGATGCGATTGTTGATGAGCGGGATGAAATGGCTAAAAATGTAATTAGTCTACGACAAGCTATTGAAAGTATGCAAGTTGAACGGAAAAATGAATTACATGAAGTAGTGGTGAGATTGCAGGCTCAAATCGATGCATTGATTGAAGAAAAATCAACCATGACTGAAGAGGTGAATGAACTAAAGAATGAGCTTGAAACAACAAGCAGAGATTTGGAACGAATGAGACCATTCGAGAAGGAAGTTAAAGAGAAGACTTTACTTATTGGCAAGTTACGACATGAAGGTATCTACGTATCCTCCTAATGCAATTAAAATGTATATAGCTAACAATCATAGCTGTCATTCTCAATGAGCATCTCACTAAAGCTTTACGATTATTAAAGAAAGGGGGGCCAGAAGAGAACGTGAACAGGTAAATTCTCAAATTATCATGCATGCTTTTCTCTTTACTTACAATAACTAGGGAGTTAATAACAAACTTACTATTATCATTTTTAAGTTTACCAAGAAGTGATACAAAAAGATTTGAAGTTTTACAACTTATCGCCGCTTGTTTATCTTGGAATGATGGTAAGACCCAGTTATTCCTTTTACCTTATATGGCGCGTCCTGTTGTACTAAGTATGGAATTTTAGATCAAAAAGCTACAGCAGGATTAATACGAGCTGGTACACATGCGGGATCAATGCCTCAAACACCACTCTCTCCTTAAAATTTTGGTATTGTTCTAGTCATGTGCATAATTCCTTATTTTTCAACATTCTATTCGCCCTTATTGTTTTCTTTTTGTAATATAGTGTGGTCTCTCCGATCAATTTAGTTTCCTATTAAAATATTTATTTTTAATGTTTTTTTTTTTCTGTTTTTGGACTATTTGTAGGTGAAGGGACTAGTGTTTAGTCAGAAACGAATAACTCTTCTACATTTACTATGTTATTTGTTTTCTTTTCTCTCTTACCAGAGCATATTTTTTTCTATTTCCTGTGCAAAAAGAAAATGATTTTCCTCTATGATTATTTCTCTTATTTTCTCTTCAATGATTTGAATCTGCTGGCGTTTTTTATTTTATTTTTTTTTTTAGCTTGTGTTGTGATTTCGCTGGTTTTTATGTTTATTTTATTTAAAAAAAAAAATGCCTGGATGATAGAACACTTTACATTACAGTCTTGCTTCTTTGCTTTTTTGTTACTGTGTTAAATTTTGGTTGTTGTGATTTGTTTTGCATGAATATGATGCGTTTTGTTTTGTCTTTTTCTTATTCAAGTGGGTCAAGGTCAAATAAGGGGATTTTTTTATTCTTTATAATTTCAAAGGTAAATTTAAATTCTCATTTTCAATGGTTCAACTACAAGTAGTTTGTCATATCCAAAAAATATAAAAAAACAAAAAGTAGAATATAATCACGAAATATAAACAACAAAATATAAGACCAGAAACCTGTAAAATGTAAATAAATGAATGGCCTGGGTTAATTTATTTTGTTTCTTTTTGAATATAGGCTAAATTTCCAGTTGCACGGTTTATTTTTCTTATTTAGGAGCAAAACGTTCAACCAAGTTGGTGTAGTTCTAAAATGTTAGGGAAATGTTAGAATAATCATGCTGAAAAGACGCACTGGATGTGAAATAGCATTGAAAAGATATAAAAAAAGGACATACAGCAGTCTTATCAAAGGTTCCGGTGACACCGGGAGAGGCGATAAGATTCTTGGCCCAGGTGTTGAAGTAAGAGTACTTTGGATCACTATATACAAGTTAGTAAGATAAAGAGCAAGTTGTATTTGCAAATACTAATTGCTTTGTTATAGGAAAACATACGTGCTGAGTTTGGCAATAATATCCTTGGAAACGAGCTCAGACTCAAGGACCAGGTAGATCTACGATATGTCAGAAACAACATCCTTACAGACACTGATAGCCTCGTGGAATACTTACACGAGCAAGGAAAGGAGCAATCAAAATCTCAGCTAAATTGCAAAAAAAACATCAGCTATCTATCCTCTATTTATCTTGCTTATATAAAACATAGATTATGCATACGAAGAAGAGGATTCTCAGAGCCATCAAAGAAAGGTTTCGCGTTCAACAAATAAGGCTCAAACTTCTCGATTCCCTCAAAGATTTCGCTGAAAGCTCCAAGGTTGGCGCCGTAAACGCCCTTGCGGAAGACGGCAAAGACAAATTCCATGAAGCGGTCAGCCATGAGTCTGCTCTGTGCGCGCTTGAAGGGATCGGCTGGAAGCATCTTTGCTGTATCAAATTAATTTAACCGTCAGAAAGGTCTATGATGACGTTGCTATATCAGAGTGATTGACTTACCCTGAGGAAGCAAATCTGCAATAAACTAGTGATAAGATATTAGTGTGTGTATAAGCACAGCAGTACAAACCATAATACCATACCTCAGTAGTGATGGCACTTTCAATCAGATACTCATCGCCATACTTCAAAGTGGGAACCTTTCCTATACTCGGAGAAAGAAAAGTTATTAGTTCAAATTACAAGCAGATCAAACCACCGATACGAATAAGCAGGTATATGTGATAAACAATATCAAAGTGCTTACCACCAGGATTAACTTCCTTCAAGAACCAGTCGGGCTTGTTCTTGAGATCAATTTCAATGTACTCAAACTCGACATTTGCCTGAGTAAGGGCAATCCAAGTACGGGCAGCCCAAGGACAACTACAATTGAAATCAAAGGTATCAGTATATATCACGATAATCGACAAACAGGCAGCCACGGCCAATCTCGGATCAAAAATCAAAAACAGACAGAGGAAAAGTAAAGCATACATAGTGCTGCAGTAAAGCTTGATAGGCTTAGGAGGAACAATCTTAGCTAACGACATTGTAAATGAACCAAAGCGAGTTAATTGGTAATTCTCGAGACTATGTATATGAAAAAATTCCTTATAATCCTCGAGCCTGTAGTTCCTAATGCCGCCATTAGTCATCTGAGTAGTGTCAAAGCTGTCAGCTAAAATTTGTCATTTCGTTGTCAGCAGTGACTTTTTGCTGCCACTAACTCACAATATGTGCGAGTCAGAACACGTTGAACGTCCTTCTTATTCAGATCCAGAGCAATCACATAGAAGAAAAGTGAATTGAGTAAAATAAAGAACAACAAACAAAGGGAAAAGATCAAAAATGAAGCAGTTTATATTACTGCTTTCGTTACTTGCAAGCTATGTTTCTGCCACTGCGCTTACTTACAGCGTGGCAGCTAATGAACGCGCGTGCTTCTACACTGATGTGAAGGCAACTGGACTTAAAGTCGCGTTTTATTTTGCTGTAGGTTTTAATTAATATGTTTATATATGTGTTGCTATATAATGTTCAATTTTTAACACTTTAAAGGTTCAAAGCGGAGGCTCGTTTGATATTGATTATGCTGTTACTACACCAAGTTTAAAACCCGTTCTTGACGGTGAGAAAGAACGACAAGGTGATTTCGTGTTTACTGCGAACGAAATTGGAGAGTATCGTTTCTGCTTTTTAAATGAAATGTCAACGTTTGCTGAGAAACTGGTGGATTTCGAAATTACTGTACGCGACACTTCCAATCACTACTAATTTTAACCCGACAAAAGATCTGAATGCTAATATTCCTTTTACAGGTTGAAAATGAAGACCGCGCAGAATTGCCTATTAAACAAGCTGGTACAGTTGAAGAATCCTCGCCACTTGATAACAGCGTTCATACCATTTCTGGTAAACTCTCTTTAATTTCACGTACTCAAAAGTATTTTCGTACTCGTGAGCATCGTAATTCTGCAACTGTCAGTTCAACTGAAAGTCGTATCTTTTGGTTCTCCCTCGTTGAATCTATCGCTATTATCGCTATGGCGTTGGCGCAGGTTGCTATCGTTCAATTTTTCTTTACTGGGTGTAAGTTTTTTTCCTTTATTTTTTTTTTTTTTATACTATGGCAGATTTTCCTAACTGGTTTGTCTTTAATATAGCTCGAAAGGGTTTCGTTTGAGTCTTTGATTGTAAAGAATTTCTTTCCCCTTTTGCAGGATTACTTTACTCTGGCTCAGCATTTTTCACTCTGTAATATACATAAATGAATACAACTTATGACTATAAAATATATAAAATAGTATTGTAGTGTATTACTGTAAACAAATCTAATGATATACTAGAGCGTGAAAACTAGACTAATAAAAAAGGAAACAAAACGAAACAGCAGTAAAGGCAGCAATAGCAATAACAATAACAAGAACAGTAAAAATAAAAAGAAAAAGAAGTATTAACAAACCCTTGAATTAATAATAAAACATATACAAATACAGACAAAACAATACGAGAACGGTAGTTCATTTTCCTTAATAAAGCATTACACCGATACAACTACACCCAGAAAATAAACACACAAAAAAAAACAATATTTAATATCAATAAAACTGCAATCAACGTTTATTTCGAGCAACAGAGTTATTTCCATATCCATCAATCTTCAATTGGATTGAATGTATACTATCTTGGAGTTTCTCAAGATCCTTGTTAAGTCGATCGCGCTCAGCAATTAGACGTTGTTCCCATTGTCTGAATCGTTTTTCTTCAAGCTTTACTTGCTCTGTGAATTGCCTCTTGAGCGCTTCTTCCTCTTCCTTAAATTTAGGATTATCAAGCTTTCGAGGCCTAGCTTCGCCAAATTTGCGAGTCTCCATTTGTTGTAATCGGTATGCTTCATAATGTGTTTCTTCAGTAGAGTAAATCAAATCAAGCATACCAATCCTAACAATGAGATTTCGTAACTTGACAAAATCACAGTGATTTTCATTCTCAACTTCTGCAACTCCCCAGAGATACTGACGACCTTTAACGACGCGTCCGTCACCAGTTTGGACATCGGTCTCGGAACCGATTACAGAGTAAGGCATGGCGGAGATGATGTCGCGTGCCTGAGCAGCCATATCCGGGTCGTCGTCCTCGACGGGCGGGCAGTAGACCTTGATATTCTGCGCGACGATAGCCTGGCGAATGCGCTGCTTAAACGCAACCATGTCTGAAGGCGAAAGGGTATCTGCCTTTGCAATGACGGGAATCAAATTGACGCGTGTAGACAGACGCTTCATGACCTCGACGTCGAGAGGTTTAAGCGTATGTCCAGTCGGTCGAATGAAGTAAAGACAAGCATGCACGCGCATGTCCGTCTTTCCCTCACGATGAGGCTGCTGCTCCTGAATCATATAGCTCTCATGCTGGTCATCGAGGAACTCGACAATGTGTGTCCATGCATCTCTGTTGTTTACATAGTCGCCAAATCCAGGCGTGTCAACTACCGTGAGCCGCAGCTTGAACCCGCGTTCTTCCAGCTCTGCTTTTGAAATATCAATTTCAACAGTCTGCGACGTCTGTCTAGCATGGCGACGTCTGTTGTCGGCGTATCCTTTCATAGACGTGGAGAAGAGGGTGTTAACGAACGTGGTTTTGCCTGTGCGCGCGAGTCTTAGCATCTTGCGTGGTCTCTCCCAGAGTTTCCGAATGAAGAAACAGGAAACAAAACAAAGCAAAAACAGCACTCACCTAAACCGGACTCACCGCACACCATAAGCGTGAACGAAGCACCTCTTTTAGAGACAATCTTGCGTCTGTGGAGGAAAAAAATATGGCGTCAGTCAAGATCACAATCTGAAGACGCGTCGCGCGATGTTCAACAGCCAACTTTCACTGACTGAACAAAAAGACGCGTCCGCGAGAAACAACTCAAAGCACAAACTATAAAACTTACCTTTGCTCAGGCAGATTAGACACACCAATAAATGAAGCCATTATAGATAGAGAATAATAGGCAGAAGAAAGGAGGAAGAAGGTGTACAGGAGTAGACAAGCTGCGGGTCAGCCCCTTAACTCGCTGCAGTCCGGACGCCTGCAAACAATTTGCTTATACACAGTATTGTTTTGGTTCGTGTTGCACTGCTTTTTACATACTGAAAAATAGTACTTTTGATACCCAACATACTCTCATACTGCTGACATATTCAAGGCCCTGGTACTATGCTTACACTACGGTTTAAGGGGTTATATCCGCGCCGCACCAATTTTCAGGTTTTCAGCTTCGGAAAGAATTGTTCACGAGCCAGCGATTCAAGAGAGATATTTCTCTTTATTTTCTTTTTTTGCGCCGAAAGACACTAGTAAACGCACGAATGTCGACGGTTTTTGCTTTTGTGGGCCGGCGGGCGGTACTACAGATGTTACAGCGGAGAGGGGCTGCTGTACGATGCAGTAGTACACAAACAGCGACTGTGTCGTTCGACCAGCTGCTCAATCAGCTTAAAACAAAGACTACTAAACGCGTTATCGAGGCAACTGAATCGAGTGGATTTGGAGCGCAGGAAAAGCTCCTTCGCGATACATCTGGACACGCGTTGTCTGCTGAAGAGCGCGAAAAAATGCTCAAGAATAGAGGAAAAATCATTAAAGCGCAGCCACCGTCGCATCTTCAAATTTCTACTCTTATTCACGCAATCGAGACTAAAGAGCAGGTTCCGCTGGTTATGGCTGAAATCACTCGTATGCATAGGCACAAAAAGCTGTATACTGTGCCTGATTGGCAGGGTGCGTTGTTGTTCCGCCATTTAGTCTCGAAGGGTTTATACAGAGAAGCTGTGGCTATTATCAGCTCTCCTCGCGAACACGGAATTAAGCGGGGTGATGACTCTCTTCGTGAATTCCTTCTTTCTTATGCGATTTACCTCGGCGTTCACAATCATGGCCTGCTCAGCACGCCAAAGGTCGTGAAGAGGTTTGAGAAAGGCATCACGCACCCGCTCAGATGCTCACTCGCCATCGCAGCCCTTGGAAACCTCAAGGAACAGGAAGGATATTACGTTGCAGGAGATGTTATTTTTCTTTATAAGGGCACTGTCGAGAAATTCACTGCTGCTCTTGCTGAACTCATCAATAGCCATCCCATTTCCGTTCCATTGGACGTCATGGAGCAGTATGGTTATGTTAAATTAGCAAACCTCCAGCGTTTCCTCGTCGACTTTGAAATTATTCTCAATGGCCTAAAAAACACTAGACCTTACATCAAAAGCGACAGAATCAAACAATCTAATGCGGAACTTACCGCTATTTTTGAGGAAAAAATCCCTTTGATTAGAAATTTCCTCGCTCGAAAAGCTGCAGAAGCCGGTCGCACTGCCTTTTCTACTCGCACTTTGGAAACTTACCACCAATCTTTGGCTTTAGTTGAACCTATCAAATCTATGAGCCAGCCTAAAGAAACGGCTGAAGAAACCGCCATTGAAGAAGAAATTGCGGAAAAGGTCTAGATTTAAAATGTATCATACAATGTATATATCTTTGGAAAAAAATAGAAACTTTATTATAATCTCTAATTAATAGAATGTAACTTTGTTTACTTCTTAGCTCCGTACTTCATCACGACCTTTCCATCTGGGATTGTGAAAAACACCGCAGGAGAAGTTTCAGTCCATGTCTTATCAAGTCTGTAGTATCCCTTACGCTCAAATTGAATGATATCACCCTCCTTAAGATCACGAACATTAAGATCACCAATAGCTGGAGTATGGAACTCAGTGTTGGGGTTAACAAAATCCTTAACGTCGTCTTCCTCTCCAAGCTTATCCTTGGTAATCAAGTAATCGAAATCAACAAGATCAACAGGTGTAAGATCAGGGGTATCAGCAAGCCATGTGACCTTCTTCTCAGTCTTTCTGAAGTCACCTTCAAGATGCAAGACAGCGTCAATGCCAGTAACAATATCACCATCCTTCTGGATAGTCTTAATGATAGCATTACCCCAGTCCATCAGTGTGATTTCCTCATTCTCGTTAAATGTCTGCGCGTCATCCTGATCAACAAAGACCTCGGATGCGTACATGACCTTCTTTGTTCCAAGTTCAGCGTTCTTCTTATGCTTAGGCTTGTCCTCGGTGTAAAGAGTAGCAGGTCCCCCCTCAAGTGTGATCTTAACCTTATCCTTATCAAGAACGGAAACATATCGAGGTGCCTTTGGATCAATCTCCTTCTTGTTTGTAGCCCAAATCAAACTCCAGTCAAGGTTCAAAATGTTCTTTGAAGGACCTTGTCCGAGAATAAACTTACGAAGACCTTCAACAGTCATACCCCGTCGGCGTACACCACGAATAGTAGGGAACCTAGGATCATCCCAGCCAGAGACCAGCTTTTGATCGACAAACCACTGCAATTTACGCTTACTCAATAAAGTCTTAACGAAGTTGATGCGACTAAAGTCCCAAATGTAGACCTTACGCAATCCCATAGCCTTGAGGACCCATTCGTATTGCGGGTTGCGATCACGGTACTCGCTAGTACGCAAAGCGTGCGTAACACCCTCAATTGAATCGACGACAGGGCACGCAAAGTCATAAGTAGGATACACTTTCCACTTAGTGCCAGTGCGATGATGAGGCGTAAGGTTGCACCTGTACATAACGGGATCACGAAGAGCCTTGTTTGGTGATGTAACCGAGAGTTTAGCACGAATGCAGTTCTTTAGTCCTTCTTCAGTACCTGCGCACATTTCCTCAAAATACTTCAGGTTCTCCTCGACAGTGCGCTCACGACGAGCACTGGCAATTCCCTCCGTACGTTCCTCACGCATTTGCTCGACGGGAGTATCATCAGCATAGGCCTTGCCCTCGGTGATCATTTGGATCATGTATTTGTAAAGAGTATCAAAGTAGTCTGAAGTGAAACTGATAACGTCACCCTTGATTCCCATTAATTCAAGATCTTCAAGAATAGCATCTTGGAATTCGACCTGCGCTAAAGTTAGCTCACCGTTTCAATAAACCAAAAAAAGTACACAAATTACAACTCACGTTCTCCTTGCTCGGATTGGTATCGTCAAATCGAATAATGAGCTTTCCGTGGTAAGCTTGCGCAAAGTACTGATTCAATAGCGCAGCCTTCGCATGTCCGATATGCAAATATCCACTAGGCTCAGGAGGAAATCGAGTAACAACTTGACCATCTACTGCATTCACAAGATTGATGTTGAAGTTGGCACCATTATCCTTGCCTTTCCCGCCTTTTCCATTAGCTTTTGCACTAGCATCACCTCCTTTTCCACCTTTCTTGCCTTTCTTTTGGTCTTTAGCAGGAGTTTCAGCTGGAGCAGTAGCGGCGGCGGCGGCGGCAGGAGCATCAGCAATTGTAGTAGCCTCAAGCTTAGCAGCGACTTCTTCAGGCTTTGTTTCGGCAGCCATTATTTTAACAATTCAATTTCTCTTGTTTCTCTATTTTTCAAAGGTTACAAGATCAAAAGATATATAGTCGAAAAGAGAAAAAAAGATTGCAATCTCGAGCGGCTTTTGAGAAAGACCTTTCCATTTCTCAGTTTTTCTTTTTTTTTGATGCATTGGGTGGTAGGGTTTTTTAAATTTACATGGATGATTCTGTCGTGGTCTTCTTTGAGCTTGTAAACAAATAATTAAAGATATTTGATAGTTATGGCTGGTTGTTGTTTAAGAGATTGAGAGTAGATTCTTTGTGTTATTTTGGCTGTGTTATTACTCAGGGAAAAAAGAATTAAACCTCCTGTATTTGATATATAATCAGTTCACTGTTTTATTGAAGGAACAATGAACAATTGATTTAGTATAAAACAATAGTCATTTAGCAACAAGACATGCTTGACCACTGTGGATATAACTTTAAACTAAATCATAAACGCAAATGAGGCTCTTGATGCCAACATACGAAATTCAAGATGGCTCTTTCTATCTACCTAAGAAGGTGTATTTAAATGAAATATTCATATAGCTCACCTGGAATCCTGAGAATTCATTGTTTATACGTTTGATCTGAGACTCATGAGAAATAAATGGACAGGAGTGTGGTGTGAAATCAATGTGTCTGCTGAAGCAATCATCTTTGACTGCTGCTAGTATAGAGCAGCGCCTATCAACTTATTAACGACGCGTTCAGCATTTTACATATTTGATGGCCCGCAATTCAGATATAAAAAGATATTATAAGTACTGCAGCAGTTGGTATAAAATGGCGCTGTCTTCTCAATCAGAACTGAGCGCACAAGTCTGGGTGGGTGCCTGCACGACTTCTTTTGTAAATACTTTTATACTGGCCGGATTCGTTTCGACCTCTTGCTTGAAATTGCTATTTGTATCCAATCATGAAACGCACTAAGAGAAGAACACTGAAGCGGTCGCAACATGGGGCTTTAAGAAGAGGCGCTTTGATAGTATCTAAGCTCACATCCTTGAATATCTCCTGTAATCAAACGTAACATTATCATTTACTCTAAACACCCGAATTGTATGAAAATTATATGTTGACAAATCCTATCTACCCTCAGCCTCGTACTCTACTCGTAGATCCTCATCGAGTCGGCCTCACTTCCAACATAACTTCCTGTCAACTTCAAATATTTATACCAAAGTTGAGTTTGATAGTGACTATGTTGTTCTTGCACCTTGTGTATAATATTATGGTCAATTGAAGCAATCCCTAAACATTACGTTTTAAAGTTGTTAGATGAAGTTCCCAGATCGTTGACAGCAGCTGGCATAAAATGTGAATTAAACCAAGTAAATGGGAAACAGTGCACTCTTAACCCGTAAGCTATCCCATAGTGTATAAAGCAAAACTAAAAAAAAAGTTCTCTGTTTAAACTACTACTTTCTACTCTCTTTAGCAAGCGCAGGCTTCAGGCATATATATAAAGAAACAGCCTACGAGTAGTTTTGTAGTTAATACGTCAACTAACGAAGCGCGGGAAAATGTGTTTAATCTTTTGATAAGTCAAAGCCAGGCTATCAACTTACACTTAACACAAAGTATAAAAATGTATTGGCCATTACATATTGATATAACAGACTGAAAACTTCAAACAAAAAGGTATCACAGAGGAATCACTAAATAATAAACAGAATAAAACCAGATTCACAGAATATTTACTTCTCAGCGCTCTCATGCTTTGACGCAAGGCGCTTTAACGAAACCACAAAATCCTCCCACGCGCGCTGCTTCTTCTCACTAAACCCCTTCCCGTTCATCAGGCGGTCGAATATCGCTGAAGA